>OZ002735.1:2500-102535 GCA_963924305.1 Polygonum maritimum
CAAAACCCCAAACCCCAAAACCCCTAAACCCTAAACCCTAAACCCTAAACCCTAAGCCCTAAACCCTAGGCCCTAAGCCCTAGACCCTAAAGCCCGAAACCCTCGACCCTAAGCCCTAAGCCCTAAACCCTAGGCCCTAAGCCCTAGACCCTAGACCCAAAACCCTCGACCCTAGACCCTAAACCCTAGACCCTAGAACCCTAAACCCTAAGCCCTAGAACCCTAGAATCCTGAAACCTAAGTAGTCCATGCTCCAAACCCAGGCCCATGCCGAAGACCCAAGTGGATAGGCCCAACTGAGAGAAGCCTCATTTACACTTTTTACAATGAATCGTGATTTTGACCGATTGTTCACTACTATTTCGATTTTCCCATTTTTTTTTGGCCGAGCCCATTGTCAGTTTATTTTACTACATTTATTACGTTTCTATATTTAATTAAAAAACAATAAACAAACTAGTGAATATTACACTACATAGTAAGCAAAATAAAAGAAAATTTATATTTACATAATAAATATGTATTTGTCCTTATACAAATTACATCAGTACAACAACAAATATACAAAAAAATATAGTAAAGTAAGTTCAAACAATAACTCAAGTACCCGACCCCTGCGCTCTCTTTCTCGTTCCCTTTTCCCCAAATCCCAATATGCAACAACTCAACCCTAAACCCCCAAATCAATGGATCTTGAACCTCTTCCAAATCTTCACCCGAAATCTCTTCCTCCCCTAAATCTTTTCCTTGCGAAATCCCCCCCTTGAAAAAATCAATCTCTGTCAGCCCGGCTTTGACCCGTTTTCGGGGTTGTTTATTCTTGAAAATAAACCAAATCAGATCTGCAACATGAGGGACAATGATCCCCTTCACCATAGCTATGAAGAGAGAGGAAAAACGATGAGGTGGTCGAGCCCCAAAATCCATCCTAGAAGGGGGGATTTACAAGGGTGTGCTGTTCTTGGCCTAACCCTAGATCGGGAAAGTTCGATCCGCTCGGAGGGAAGAAGGAGCAGGCTGAGGAGGATGGAGGAAGAGCGGCTCTTCCACGTTTCCTGCTATGATGTCTGCTGGAACAAGATGGAGGATGTTTCAACCTCGCTGGAGGATCTCGTCCCTCTTCCTGTGGCGGGTTTGAGGTGTACTCCTTCCTTCAACTGTTTTTATATGGTTATTAATCCTGAACAATTGCTTAACTGCATAGGCTTGGCCTATGAACAAAGAATCGGGGATATGAAATCCTTTAACTCTATAATTTGCTTGGGAAAGAAACCAAACTTTGAACAACGACCCACTTTGAAACATACCATGTCTGAATCATTGCACACTATGGTCGAGGAGGCCCTAAGTAGTGTTGCTAATCCAGTTGACAATGGTGTTGGAACTTCTGGTAACATAAACAACAAGAGGAATGAAGAACTGAAGATTGACTGGAATGTTGGTTCTATGAACCAGTATGAACTAAATCATGAAATAGGATGGGATTCTTGTAAAATAGCTATGCCAAAGGAGAACCCTTTTAAGTTTGATACCAATCAATTGAATCATGTTTATTATTATAAATCAGTGATCTTTTGCTTTGTGTGTAATATGATTATAACAGGAAAACAATCTGGTGTAAGTGGATGGAGTTCACGCTCACCAAGCTCGGAGGAAGGTTGGAGCGGTGCACTGGAGTGCAAACCTAAAGACAAATTTTTGAAAACAATCTTGTAGAAAAACTGCTCTGAGCAAATTGAATAACAAAAATGGGTGAGAAACCCTCTTTGAGCAAATTGAACAAAAGCAAAAATGGGTGAGAAACCCATTTTTGTTCTGTGCTCACAAACAACTGCCAATTCTTTGAACAACCTTCGGAAGTAGAAGCTTCCGTTCTGATTTTGGTCTCCCACTATAGATTAATGTTTTGGATGATCGCATGAAATTCTTTCTGGAATTTGACCAATGATGTTTTGGTTTCAAGGGCTGGGGAAGCCAATTCTTATGTGTTGCTACAGTAACAATGGAAGAATAATCCTTGTCTTGCAAGGAATGAAGATTATTTTATTTAGAAATATAAAAAGAAAAAGGAAAAAGTATAAGATTGAGATTAAGAAAAAAGAATGAAAAATTAAAATTTTTCCTTGCAAGTCAAGGCAAGAACATGGAGGTTTTTTTCTACCAAAAAAAAAGAACATGGAGGTTTTAACCCTCTTTTTTATCAATCTTGCGGTGCAAGTTTTTTTGCGTTTCTTGCATGTTTCAAGATCTAGTCGGTTGCTTGAGTTTCTGACTGTGGTTCGAGATAATGTTTCGGTTGTTGTCCGGAAGGTGTGTTTCCTTTTCAGACGTCTTGTCACACCTCCTCAAGTCGGCTTCTTGCTGTCTTGCTCTCCAACGGCTCTACACGCCTGTGTTAGATCCGCGGAATTGCCTTTCTCCTACTTCGTCGCAAGCTCTTCAGTTTCTTGGCTGGGTGTTTGGGTGCCTGTATTTTTTGTTTGTTTTTGTTCTTGCTTTTGTTTTTTTTGTTTCGTTTTTCTTGTGCTTGTTTTTCATGTCGGTTTGTCCGGCTACCGAGCCTTGTCTCGGTCTCTCGATCTATTGGGCTTGTCCGGTATTTCGAATTCTTACCTTTTCAAAAAAAAAAAAAAAAAAAAATATAGTACATCTATATAATACAAATATTTATGCTTACAAAAATTACATTAATAGCGAAAAATTACAATAAATATATACAAATTACATCAGTACATAGAAAAACAAAGCAAGGAATATTATCAAGTATATAAATAATAAATTTGGGTAAGAAATCAATGGAGGTAAAAAACTTGCATTCGCGGTTGCCTTGAGGACAACCCACTATCGTATATAACACAAGTAAAAAAGTCAGATTATTACCAATTCAGACGCAAGTAATACAAGTATGCGAAGCCAATTCAGAAGCTTAGCAAAAGTGAGATTATCACCAAAACAAAAGGAAGGAATTATTTGACTGATGTTAGAATATAAGTGTTCAAGTAGTACCAAAACAATTAGTTACCTTAGGGACCTTTTCTTCAGCTTGTTTCATTGAGAACTGTTTCAGCCTTGACTTTACAGTTTTCATCCAATGACACATTACGAGCTTTCTTGGCAATTCAACAACCATGGATGATCTGAATTTACCAAAACTGCCCAAATGTATTCCAACCATCAGCACAGGGAATGAAAACAATGACATAATCAGCTTCCATTGTTAGATAAGACCAACCTCAAATTAAAAATTAGAGAGGATACAACTAACTTACAAGAATGAGCAGTTTAATGGTTCTAGTTCTCAGTGTTCTCCTCTTAATCATAAAACAAACTCGACCAGGGGTTCCAGACACCACATGAACTCCACTTTCCACCTTCCTAATATCTTCACCAACACTTTGTTCTCCAATACATGACTGGGCCAAAATATTAACAAACTGCAAGACCCTACAAAAGAAGCACAAAACATCTCAACTCAATCAGACACCCATTTCAATTAAGACCTATGTAGTATGTCTAAGATGGATCATTGCAGAAAAACTCTAGACTACATATGTTACAGGTCTACCATTATTCCAAAACAGCAAGGCATTTTAGCCAGAGAGCAAAGCAATGAATACATACAATTCTGTAAATCCCAACATCTCAAAATCTCTCGTTTCGGGTATCTTTGAGTCTCTTTTACTTCTTCAAAGTGACTTCCTAGATCTGTAAGCACCTGGTTTCGAGCTTGATTTCAAAGTGAAATCCAGTCAACTTATACGTCTAGGATTGTTCCAAAAGTAAAAAGAGTTCGATTCTACTTCTCAACTGATTTCCCTGAACCAATCCCAGAAATTATTGTTTTTTCCAAAGAACTTAAGGTATACCAAATCCAAATTAGGGTTCTAGGCGGAAAAACGCATCAAGAACATAGCAAGATTAGCCCACCAGTCCACACCTAAGTCCGCCATCTAGTTCATACAGAGTCTACCCTAAACATCCAAATCAAACCTCTAAATTTGAATCGATCTTAAGCATTGCTCTCACAACCTAGATCTATCTAACCACACGATCCACAACAAAACCCAGTTGCGAAAACCTCAAGCACTACAATCGACTTCCAATTGGGAGAAAATTTACAAAAATTAGGGTTTCAGCGAGAATCAGGATACGGAAAAATTCATCAAACTGAGCAAACCCAAATCCGGAACCTAACGATTCTGAATGAGAGAAAGAAAGAGAGAAGACGAATCTCCTTGGAGTGGTGAAGGTACTCGAGATAGTCTTCGCGGAGGACACCTCAATCCTTGGGCTCTCTACAACGAGCGGTCGTGGGATTTTGGGGCAGAGCTGGCGAGCGGAGAGAGAGCGATGGCAGGCCGGCGGAAGTGCGGAGGAGGCCAGCGACAAGGCTGGCCAGCCGGCGGGAAGGGCCGGCGGAACTCGGAGCCCTCTGATCTGGGTCTGGGGAGACGTGAGCGTGAGTGGAGGAATGAGCAGATCTGCTCGGGGGTGTGGCTCCGAGAAGGAAAGAAGAACGAGCAAGAGCGTTGTCGGTGGGAGATCTAGGACAGAGCGAGATCGGTGAGCGAGAGAGAATGGGGTTGGGTGCGAGAGAGAGAGAGAGAGAGAGAGAGAGAGAGAGAGAGAGAGAGAGAGAGAGAGAGAGAGAGAGAGAGAGAGAGAGAGAGAGAGAGAGAGAGAGAGAGAGAGAGAGAGAGAGAGAGAGAGAGAGAGAGAGAGAGAGAGAGAGAGGAGCCGCCGGCGTCGGTGCAGATCCGGAGTAGCGTAGCCGGGCGTCTCAGTCTCCAGATCCAAGGAAAAGAAAGAAGATCGACAATGGGGAAGGAGAAGGTACAGGGAAGAAGGAAAGAAAGAGGGGTGTGGCCCCCGTAGGACTAGTCTGGAAATTTAGAGAGATTGGAGATTTGGTTCTAAGAATTGAATATCGTATCTAGGCTCGTGCGTGACAGCAATATAAGATTTTGATTATTTAATTTCAGTAAACCACATCAATATATTCACTTACTCCCACCCAAATCGTTTGTACATAAACTATAGTAATTAATTAAAGAGGCCCATTAACTTTGCAATGAGCTCATCCATTCCTGGCAAATCAACCCAACGTGGATGCATTAAGTTCATACGGAGTAATTCAAACTACTCATCGTATAAGCAAAGCAATGGTACAACTTTGTTAGTGAACAAGCGCGTACGGGTAATTTTAATAAATTTATTGAATGTATTGGTAAGAAAAATATTATATCTATAAAATACACTTATTTGAACAAATATCCAAGTAAATTAATTTATACGGAGTATAATATAATCAAGATATTTGTGTATATTATTTAAAGTCTAAACTAGCAAGTTAAATATATCAGATTTCAAGTAATAAATTTTATTAGCTAAGGTAACATCTTTTAAATCGTTTGAAAACATTTTGAGGTGACACCACCATTAAAAAGTGCTTTTTGCCGCAAAAGTCGTGTCTAAAACCCTCGGTTTCACGAGCCCAAGGCCAATTTTGGCGAAAATCCAACTTCACCGTTTTTGAATTCGGAGATGACGATGCGGTTTGGTTTAACCCAAAGAAGCATTACTAGCATTACTAGCATAGTTGGTCAAATTATAAGGCCCCGTTTGGTTTAACCCAAAATAGTGCTTTATTAACGTTTTTATTTATGTGAATTTTGTTGCACATCCAATTTTTAAAGTGTCCAACATTTTTTGTTTGAATTGTTTTATAGATTTATTTTAAAAACCCTTTTTTAATTGGTTGGGTTAGTTATTATAATATCTTATTAAATAACCAATTTTTAAAATAAAATTGAAAACAAAAATGGGTTATGTTTTGGCAAGTCAAAGCAAAAAAAATCTTTATTTGTTTATTGTATAAACATAGCCGGCTCCAAAGTCCTAAAAATTTCTTACATGTCTAAATGGTCAATATGCTAAGAGCTTAATAAGTTAAAATGCATCCATTTGTAATATATTTGTCATGCTAAACTCATTTTATTTTAACAAAAATGGATTAAGCGACATAAGTTGTAAGAATTCGGCAAGAAGTCATGTTACATGCATTTTACATTTTGACCTAAATCTCCCATTACGTATGCTACAGTCATTCATCAATTATGAACCATGCATGTATTGCTAAAGAGATATACATGTACCTACAACAACCGTTCCATATGGAAACATATGGTGCTTGTTTATATTATATATACAACGACCATTACAAAACACCATAACATAATGAATTAGCACTTCAAAAATACCATTACACAATGGGAAGTACAAGCATAGTTGGTAAGCATTATCTTACATACTTCATCTTCAATCTCCATCTTCTCTTCTCGTTCACGTCATCGGCATCGGGACAGGGAGATTATGGAGAAGTTTTGGCGGTGGCG
This sequence comes from Polygonum maritimum, assembly GCA_963924305.1. Classification (NCBI taxonomy): domain Eukaryota; kingdom Viridiplantae; phylum Streptophyta; class Magnoliopsida; order Caryophyllales; family Polygonaceae; genus Polygonum; species Polygonum maritimum. The sequence goes on from OZ002735.1 coordinate 8,896, forward strand.
TGCAAGGTGACAAGCTACCACCAACTGTGCAAGAAGAGCTTAAAGCCATTCACCCATGTGCCCGAGCCAACCCCCTACTTGTGGGCTCGGGGCGGGATATAAGCATTTCTTCCAGAGGAACCACCTAGAGAAAAGGCCTACGTTTTGAGATATGGAACGTCTAAGTTTCGATTTCCCGAACAAATCCCAAATTTTACGGAAATCCAACTTTCTCTTTTTTGTGCAATTGTGAGTGGTCCGTGCCATGGAGGATCAAAATATAAGGACATTTTAAGCTGACACCACCACTAGAAAGTGTCTTTTGCCTCGAAAGACGAGTCTAAAACTCTCGGTTTCACAAGCCCAAGGCCAATTTTGGCGAAAATCCAACTTCGCCGTTATCGAATATTAAGACAATAACATGTATCAAAATATAAGCACTTTTTTCAAAAGAGCCGAATCGAGAAAGTGCCTACGTTTTGAGATATGGAGCGTCTAAGTTTTGATTTCTCGAGTAAATCCCGAATTTGAAGAAGATCCGACTTTCTCTTTTCTGTGCAATTCTGAGTGGTCCACACCATAGCGGGTCAATATATATGGACATTTTTAAGTGGAATCCACATTAGATAGAGTTTTTTGCCGCAAAAGTCGGGTCAAAAACTCCTGGTTTCATGAGCTTAAGGCCAATTTTGGCGAACATCCAACTTTGCTGTTTTCGAATTCTGAGACAATGACACGGTAGAAAACCAAAATATAAGCACTTCTTTCAAGGAACTACGTCGAGAAACTGCCTACGTTTTGAGATATGGAGCCCTAAGTTTCGGTTTCTCGATCAAATCCTAAATTTGACAGAAATCCGGCATTCTCTTTTGTGTGCAATTGTGAATGGTCCGCACCATGGGGGATCAAAATATAAGGACATTCTGAGGTGAAACCACCATCAGATATTGCCTTTTGCCACATAAGTCGGGTCTAAAACTCACGGTTTCACGAGCTCACGACCAATTTTGTTGAAAATCCAACTTCACCGTTTTTGAATTATTAGATGATGACGCGCTAGAGGACCAAAATATAAGCACTTCTTTCAAATAGTCAAGTCGAGAAAGTGTCTACGTTTTGAGATATGGAGCCCCTAAGTTTCAGTTTCTCAATCAAATCCCAAATTTGATGGAAATCTGGTTTCTCTTTTCTGTGCAATTGTGAGTTGTCAACGACATGGGGGGTCAAAATATAAGAACATTTTGAGGTGAATCCACCATTAGATAGTGCCTTTTGCTGTAGAAGTCGAGTCTAAAACTCAAGGTTTCACGCGTCCAAGGCCAACTTTGGTGAAAATCCAACTTCATCATTTTCGAATTCTGAGACGATGACGCTATAGAAGACCAAAATATAATTACCTTCAATCAAACGAATCGAGTCGATAAAGTGCCTACGTTTTGAGATATGGAGTCCCTAAATTTCGGTTTCTCAATCAAATCCCAAATTTGACGGAAATCCGGTTTTCTCTTTTCTAAAATATAAGGACATTTTAAGGTGAAACCACCATCACATTGTACCTTTTTCCGCAGAAGTCGGATCTAAAACTTCCGGTTTCACGAGCACAAGGCCAATTTTGGCAAACATCCAACTTCACCATGTTCTAATTCTGAGACGTGGTAGAAGACCAAAATATAAGCACTTCTTTCAAAAGAATTGAGTCGAGAAAGTGGCTACGTTTTGAGATATGGAGCCCCTAAGTTTCGGTTTCCCGATCAATTCCCAAATTTGACGGAAATCCGGTGTTTATGTTAGTGGTCCGCCCCATTGGGGATCAAAATATAAGAAAATTTTAACGTGAATCCACCATTAGATAGTGTCTTTTGCCGTAGAAGTCGGGTCTAAAACTCATGGTTTCACGAGCCCAAAGCCAATTTTGACGAAAATCCAACTTCACCGTTTTCAAATTCTGAGTCGATGACGCGGTAGAGTACCAAAATATAAGCACTTCTTTTAAAAGAACCGAGTCCAGAAAGTACCTACGTCTTGAGATATGGAGTCCTTAAGTTTCGGTTTCTCGATCAAATCCCAAAATTTACAAAAATCCCACTTTCTCTTTTCCGTGCAATTGTGAATGCTCCGCGCCATGGGGGATCAAACTATAAGGACATTTTGAGGTGAAACCCCCATTAGATAGTGCTTTTTACTGAAGAAGTCGGGTCTAAAACTCACGGTTACAGTAGCCCAAGGCCAACTTTGGCGAAAATCCAACTTAACAGTTTTTGAATTCTAAGACGATGACACGTAGAGGACCAAAATATATGCACTTATTTCAAACAAATCGAGTCGAGAAAGTCCCTACGTTTTGAGATATGGAGCCTCTAGTTTCGGTTTCTCAATCAAATTTGGTTTTCTCTTTTCTGTGCAATTAGGAGTGATAGGCGCCATGGGGGAACAAAATATAAGGATATTTTGAAGTGAAACCACCATTAGATACTTCTTTTCCCCAAAAAGTCGGGTCTAAAACTCACGGTTTCACAAGCCCAAGGCTAATTTTGGTGAAAATCCAACTTCACAATTTTTGAATTCTGAGACGATGAAGCGGTAGAGGAAAAAAATATAAGCACTTCTTTCAAAAGAATCGAGTCGAGAAAGTGCCTACGTTTTGAGATATGAAGCCCCTAAGTTTTGGTTTCTCAATCAAATCCTAAATTTTACAAAAATCCGACTTTATCATGCAATAGTGAGTGGTCAGCACCATGGGGGATCAAATTATGAGGATAATTTAAGGAGAAACCAGCATTAGATGGTGTTTGTTGCCAAGAAATCGGGTCTAAAACTGACGGTTTCATGAGCACAAGGCCAATGAAAGATCCTCATACTTCTGGCTGCCTCCTATGGCATGTACTCCCTCCGTCCTCATGAGTTTGTCCATAAAGCACAATTTCACACAAATTAAGAAAATGTGTAAGGAGGAGTAATATGAGTGGTTGAGATGTTTAAGGTGAAAATGGAGTAAGATAAAAAATGGAGGTTGATAGAATTAGCTCTAAAAAAATTAATCCAAAAATATCTTAAATGGGTGTTTTCTTAATGGAAAAAATCCAATAAGTATGAATATAAAAAAATTATTGAAATATAAGCACTTTTCGAATTCGGAGATGACCTAAATGATGCCTACGTTGCGAGATATTGACCGTCTAAGTTTCGGTTAGATGAGTCCGACTTCCATTTCGGGTAAAATCCAACTTCAATGTTTTGAAATTCGGAGATGACGGCGCGCTAGAGAAGCAAAATAAAAGAACTTTTCGAATTCGGAGGTGACCAAAATGAGGCCTACGTTGCGAGATATTGACCGTCTATGTTTCGGTTAGACGAGCCCGACAGCGATTTCGGGTAAAATCAAACTTCAACGTTTTGGAATTCGAAGATGACGGCACGCAAGAGGAATAAAATATAAGCACTTTTCGAATTCGGAGATGACCTAAATGAGGCCTACGTTGCGAGATATTGACCGTCTAAGTTTCAGTTAGACGAGCCCAACCCCCATTTCGGGTAAAATCCAACTTCACCGTTTTGGAATTCGGAGATGACGGCGCGGTAAAGGAGCAACATATAATCACTTTTCGAATTCGGAGATGACCTAAATGACGCATACGTTGCGAGATATTGACCGTCTAAGTTTCGGCTACACGAGCCCGACCTTCATTATGGGTAAAATCCAACTTCAACGTTTTGGAATTCGGAGATGGCGGCGTGCTAGAGGAGCAAAATATAAGAACTTTTCGAAATAGGAGATGACCTAAATGAGGCCTACGTTGCGAGATATTGACCGTCTATGTTTCAGTTACACGAGCCCGACCCCCATTTCGGGTAAAATCGAACCTTAACGTTTTGGAATTCGGAGATGACGGCACGCTAGAGGAACAAAACATAAGCACTTTTCGAACTCGAAGATGACCAAAATGAGGCCTATGTTGCGAGATATTGACCGTCTAAGTTTCGGCTAGACGAGCCCGACCCCTATTTCGGGTAAAATCCAACTTCAACGTTTTGGAATTCGGACATGATGGCGTACTAGAGGAACAAAACATAAGCAATTTTCGAATTCGGAGATGACCAAATTGAGGCCTACGTTGCGAGATATTGACCGTCTATGTTTCGGCTAGACGAGCCCGACCCCCATTTCGGGTAAAATCCAACTTCAGCGTTTTGGAATTCGGAGATGACGGCGTGCTAGAGGACCAAAATATAAGAACTTTTCGAATTCAGAGATGACATAAATGAGGCCTACGTTGCGAGATATTGACCGTCTATGTTTCTGCTACACAAGCCCGACGCCCATTTCGGGTAAAATCCAACTTCACCGTTTTGAAACTCGAAGATGACGGCGCGCTAGAGGAGCAAATTATAATCACTTTTCGAATTCGGAGATGACCTACATGAGGCCTACGTTGCGAGATATTGACCGTCTATGTTTCGGTTATACGAGCCCGACCCCCATTTCGGGTAAAATCCAACTTCAACGTTTTGGAAGTTGGATTCCGTTAAAAACCCGTCAGTTGAGCGTGGCCATGTGGCATTTTAATATTTTTTACTTTCTTTTACACATTTTAACACTTAAAAATCACAAAAAACCCAAAAAAAATTGAAAATTTTATTTTCTTATATTTCGTTTAAAAAATTAACTTTCTATTTCTTTTTTCTTTTTTCATTTTTAATCTTTAATCTTTAAAATTTTGAAAACTCCATTTTCACCAAAAAAAATAAACAAAACCCTTTTCACCAAAATAAATAAAACTCAAAACACCCGACACCTAGACCGGCACCGACCTCTTCGCCTCGGCCTGCAACAACGACAAAGATCTTGTGGCCCGATGCGAGGGCAGCGGATCCGGATTTGATAGAGGATCACCACTGAGGTCTAAGTAGAGGAAACGCCTTGGGCACGAACGAGAAGGGCTCGGGAGGAATCGGGACGGAGATGGAGTGAGCGAGGTGGGATACAAGATTTTTAAAGATTAAAAATAAAAATAAAAATAAAAATAAAAATTGTTTTTGGGTTTTTTTGTATTTTTTAAGTGTTACAAATGAAAAAAAATAATTAAAAAGGAAAAAAGAAAATTAATTATTTATACGGAATAAAAGAAAAAAATCAAATCTTTTTTTGGTTTTTTTGGTATTTTAAGTGTTAAAATATGTAAAAGAAAATAAGAAATATTAAAATGCCACACGTGGCCATGCGCAGCTGACGGTTTTTTCACGGAATCTCGCTTGGGGTGGTTTTTTTGTTAACGGAGCAAAGTTTGATTTCACTTTTTTCTACAGATGCTTGTCCATCTGTCAATGCTGATGAAGTTATCACTGTAATAAAGAAGTTGTGTAACCTTGTTCTGTTGATTCCTGGTGAGGACTTACTTCTGAAATCTTATGTTGACATTCCAGTAACCAATTTCCCTATTCTTTCATTTTCTATAAACTAATGTTAATGTTTTTTTTTTGGGGGTCATAAACTAATGTTAATGTGGTAACTGTGGCCTGCTTCAAACTGCTTAGTTTATGCATTTTTCTATAGCAAAGGAAATGATTTCAGTGTCCCATTACTGACCTCTGAATTTCATATCAGCTCATTTTTGTACTCTTTGCTAATTTTTGTTTGTTTCCTCTGAAGGTAATAGTAACCATGGAGCCACATACATACTTAACAGCCTATTAACATTTGTAAATTCTCAATCTTGGTGAGTTTTTACCTTGGATCTTTAGATATTCATATTAATATATGGATCGTCTCTTTTCCAGCCATGTAAAGAGACGTATTTTTTGTAGGATAAAAGTTGGTGTGAAAAACAGGGCATTGTGTGGAGTTGCATTATCACTGGCAGCTTTATCACAATATAAGTTCCAAAATCATATCGCAAACAAGGATGTATTGCAGTGCTCCTGTAGGATTATCAATCGTGTCTTATACAAGGTAAGGGATCACCTAGTAAAATACCAATTGTCCTTTTCCTCTCTCCTATACCACAACCTCCTTTTCTTTCGCAATGGTTTTGCTATCTCCTTTAATTTTGGTACTACTGAGTTTACATCACCTCTTCACCTGAAAACCTTGGCTGTTGCCGAGGGGAAAAATTACAATCAGATTCACAAACAGGAATCCAAGGCATTGCCGTTTCGTTTATGATATTACCTTTTACTCTTCCTTCTACGTGTTGTTCTTTTTGAAAACTCATGCATCACAGGGAAGTCGTAGCATAATGTGACCTCTGAGCAACATTTTCACCCGTTGTTAACTACTAAGCATCAGCACTTTTCTTTCCATCGAGACAACAAAAGGTAGAACAAAACACATCAGCCTCCTTTCCATCAAGAACAACTACAAAAACCATCAGTAATTTCCCTCACCCAGGATGAAACCGACGTTACAGTCGACCAGGTTCATCAGATTAGATCGATGTTTGATCTTACAATTGATAAAGAGTGGTTGTAGTTGAGCTTCTTCTGCTGTCTCACATGTCTCCAGGTTTGTGCGTATTCACCACCGTGTGAAGTAATTTAGATATACGCATCCAACAATTCTCCGGAAGTTTACGGCTCATGTGCAATGATAATGTCGAGAAGATATCAAAAACAAACTCGTGAAACTCTGGCCTCAAAGCAAGGCGCATTAGCATAGAAGTCCACAAATCTGGTGCCATCTTCACAGCCTGCCCAAAATAATTGAACCCTTTTGCCACTCGAGCCAGCATTTCATGTCGCTGTAATATAAAGAAGAGATATGTAAGCAGGACGAGGACAAGACATCGCCAAACAAATGTGTCAGTTACTGAAACAGACGAGAATAAGAGCAACATAAGAAAAATCCTGAAAACCAAAAAGCCTAAATGATCCATTGATATCGAATATCCATGCAAGTGTTCCACATACAAAAATGACTGCTTGACTGAACACAGACAAAGACTCGCCCTCTCTTATGTAGTCCTCTTACAAATGGTATATTAACTATATTGTATGCCCGTTATTCTTAACATAGTCTTCATGCTTTACACATGACATCACAAAAAGAATATTGAGCAAAGGGAAATTCACTTTGTTCTCATTGATTCTCCACTTTCTCCAAATCTCGACTCTGACATACATATTTTCAGTAGTTGAAAGCAGATCCAGATATTTCCCAAATCAGAGAAAGGGGATTCAATATAGAGGAATGTAACAGTTATGTTTTGCTACCTCTAAATCAAAGTAAATCCTCACATGCAAAAGACATGTTCCAAAAATGCTAAAAAATGATGAGTATGACGTGGAATTTCCTATAAAAGAAATTGTTCCGTACCAAGAATGGTTATAAAGTAAAAATGAATTAGTTGTTTCACGGTAAGAAAATTGCAATTTATGAATAGTCTTGCATTTAGAAAGCCCGCACCAAGTGATTGACAGCTAAGTATTTAACACTTTCAATGAAGGCAAAAGGTATCAAAAATATCAAACGTGGAATTACCTCTGATACATTAGCCTCCCTGGCAGTAAAATTCTTGTCAACCCTGTAGGCAACACCTTCATCCTCTATCAATGCATCAGCTGCTTCAAGCACATCTCTCACAACATATAAACGAACTCTCAAGCCCTTCTCCGACAGAATAAACTGGAAAAGATCTTCAGTTGCTGAAACCACAGAGTGCATATCAAAATATTTCCATTCGAAGGTTTCAGGAGACTTCTGCTTTTCCGACTGCCCATCTGAACCAGAAGCTTGCGATATTGCTGCAACCTAAGAATAAGAGAGAGCGAAAATGTGACCACATCTTCAACAATGTGATTATAAAAAAAAACTCCTTTTGGCATGATTGCTACCAAGAGAGCAAAAGGGAAGATCCCTCGCATTCCAAAATGTCTTCAACTGTAAGAGCACAAGGGAAAGAAAGAACAATAATTATAAATCTACTCAAATCCATTTCTTCATTGCATCTTATCCAACTTCATGTTCCTTGTGTTTGTGATACAAAGAACAGGTGCCACAGAAAGTTAGCTATAATCACTAAACTTGTAAGCAAGCATAAACAAACTCGTACATGATTATTCTCCCACATGTTATGGCTGTTGGGATATCACGTATTGTAGCACTTCAGATCAATCATTATGGTCAAGCTGACCCTTTTATGACAATTTAGAGGTGGCCAAGTTCAAGAAAAATAGGCGAAATTGCATCCTATAAGTTCCTATCACATTGTATGTTTTACACCTACATTTTACAAAAGAGGACCACAGAGCTCAGGTTGTAGGGGAACAGAAATGTTAATTTTACTGTACGGAACAACTCAGAGCTACAACCTTTCCTCACTCCCATATTTCTAGGTGATGAACAAGACAACAACAAAGTGACAGAACCCAGGAGGGTATCAGCTGAAAGGTTACTGACAGTACATCTGTGACGTTTTCTAATTCTTTAGCGAAAGAATATATTCACCCACACACGCACATATGCATACACATCTAAATCAAGTTTATGATACATACTGGACCCAAAATCTGCTATCACAGACACGTTGCAACATGCATGTAGTACCTACAAAGAGGAATTGGATAACAGAACTATTACACAAACCATCTAAGCTTACTATACATATTGGACCCATACTATGCTGTCACAGACACGTTGCAATCATGCACGTACTACATACAAAAAGGAATTGAATAATAGGGAAACTACTACACAAGCCATCTTTATATAAGCCTAGTGCACAGATGAAATTTAACTTAATAACTTCATTAAAACCCTTCATTTTATACAAAGCTATTTTCACCATATAAAATGTAAAGTAAAAATTTGAAACAGGGGGCTGAAATGCAACATTTAGTTTATCCTAGAAAATACAATGACAAGGGGAGAGAAACTAGAGAATCTACCAGACGTTCAAGCCGATTCCACCTTATAGAGCCATCATTACGAATAAGAAGCTCCCTTAATATTTTCCTCATATCAGGACTTGGATCAACCAAAAGCCTACCAATCACAAATGGGTACGCACTCTCAACAACTTTGAAATCCGGATCTAGAGCTTTAGCCGTTCCTTCGAGAGAGCCCAAAGCTCTTATTACCAAAGCATAGTCCGGGGGAAGAGAGAAGTTAAATTCGTACATCACATCATATAACTGGTTCATTATACTCTGAAACCCATAAGTCAAAAATTTAGAAATTAGTCAATGACTTGACTTTTTACTAAATAGAAGTTGATTGACCAAAGCATGTATACAATATATCAAAAGAAGACAGCTCAGGCTTACAAGTACAAAAATTGGAAGAAGATCACCGTGACCTTAATTAACACTATCATCATGAAGCGCTATTGTCCAATATTATAAAAAAACTTCAACGGGTATCACTAAAGGGAAAATAAATGAGCGCCTGTGTGGTTAGAGCTTAGAAGAATTTGCACCATTCTCCTGTTCAAATCCCACTGTTTTCTTTTATGAGATAGAAAAAAAATTATGTGGTGGGGTTCCTATTCAACCTACACCAGATCCTTACTGACATGTTTCACAGTATCCAAACTTGAATGAATATCAGAAACAATGCAATTCAATGATTTGCCATCTGGCCATCTGGTCCTTGGAATAAATCATACATATTTGTCCATAACAAGCAACAATCATTTTTTCTTTAAAAAAAGTGAAGCCTTATTTTAATTTAAACCAATTATCAATTAAAAGTATCTACCAATTTAAAGCCCATTGTGATGCAATGGGCAAAATATACTTACTGCCTTGAACTTATGAAAGACATTGCATGGATAAGACATCCAGCAACATTGTACTTCAAACAAGACAATTAAAAAACTCAATGAGACTACACCTGGAAGTCTCGAGATTGCCTACTCCCGTCACCAAAGGATGCATTTAGGGCATCCGAAACCAACTGGATATCAATTCCTTCAGGAATAAATCCCAGAGACAGGAAGTCGTTGGCTAACCCCAGAGAGTCCCGGTTTACAAAGTGCACAAGCTGAAGAAAGCAATAATTAGTAACAAAGAAGATGTTTTGAACATATGAAACTCCCGAGAAAGAAAGAAGAGATGATAAAAGGGTAAATGCCACAAAGGAATTAACTAAAAAGCAATGTATACAAAGAATAAATTAACTCCTGCAAAGGGCCCATAGTCAGTATTGTAATTATGTCTATAAAGGACTAAGTAACTCATGCAAAGGGCACACAGTCAGTTAAGTCTGTGAAGTAGTCGGTTAACTACATATCTATGTTGATGTCAAGTATGCAAACATCCAAATTAACAAAATGTTACATACCACTTGAATTAATCCTACACGATAATGTCGAGGAATATCTCCCATCATTCCAAAGTCAAAATAAGCTAGTGATCCCTCACTCGTTGCCACCAGATTCCCAGGATGGGGATCTGCATGAAAGAAACCCACCTCAAGCAACTGCCTCAATGAGCAATAAACTCCCTGGCAAGATCAAAACAATAAATATATAAGTTAAAGAACATATGTCAATGCTAAATAAACCTATTAGTATATGTTCTAATTGTTAAACAGCATTTTGGAAAATAAATGATTATGTCTCAACTGTTACCTGATCAATCAGCTCTTTCCTCTCCAAATGAACCCTTGCTAGTGACTTCTCATCTGTGAGTTTAATTCCATTTATCCATTCCATAGTAAGTACTCCTTTACGGGTGTACTTCCAATATATTTTTGGAGCCTTAATGAGATTTTCCTTCTTATGACCAGCAAAATTGTCATCTGTATCCTTGTCATCCTTTCCACCACCACCTTTCAATTCCATAAAAAATTGAATAAAACACAGAAGTAACAAAACTGTATAGGAGCAGACACAGGAAAATACATTTATCAAATTACCTGGAGAAAAGGCATACAGAGATGCAAATCGCTCAGCATTTTGTCCCTCTCGGATGTAATCAATTTCTTCAAACATGTGTCTAACCTAGACATTTAAAAAGGTGGGTTGGTGACTAACAACACATTTATTTAATCAAAATTAACCTATACAAAGAAATAGCGTGATGGATTGTAATGAAAGCTCACCAACTCATTAACTGCAACAAGCAAGTCTTTGCGAGCCTTGGCAAATCGTTTAAATTGGCCCCCTATCATGTGGAATAGCAATGCATCAAGCGTCAACGACAGGGGCATACCAGGCCTCTGCACTTTAACAGCCACCATTTCTCCAGAATGCAAGTGAGCTGCAAAACTTGAACCATAACAGAAAGACTTAATAACTTAACAGCAAGTCGATTCTATTTAGGAACTTCAGGGGATGACCAGAATACATTACTCATACAGCCAGCAGAACATATATCCACAAAGAATAGTTTTAACCTTTATACACCTGCCCTAAAGAAGCAGCTGCAATAGGATCAGGACTGATGTCAGCAAAGATTTCTGAGATGGGTGCTCCCAGCTGGGACTCAATAGAACTTATCGCAACACGAGTAGGAAATGGGGGTATTTGATCCTGGCACGAGACCAATGTCCTATATAATATATTGAAGCAGGACAGGCAGATGCATGTGCATTATATTACATGCAATTGTAATTTGACATACCTGTAACTTAGCAAGCTCCTGGCAGTAAGCATTTGGCAATATATCAGGCCTGGTGCTTAATGCCTGTCCGAGCTGTTGATTTAGAAAAGTGAAAAAAAAAAAAAAAATCATCATCATCAAACTGGATAGGTAAAAAAGAAAAGAACTGAATAAGTAGTAAAGTTTACCCAGTATAAACACGGATAGGTTCAACATCAAGCACTATCTAAATTTAGGGTAGCCAACATAATATTAGATATTACTAAATGCACGACTAAAAACATCCAACAGCATGCTCCTGAAAAGGTCAATTGCAGGTTTAAAATTGAAAGAAAGAAAGAAAGAGAATTCTTGCCTTAATGTAGAATGGCCCCAGCCGGATAAGAGTTTCCCGAAACTGGAGAAACACATGTAGAATTAATCATTAAACAGAATCATCACCATGTAGTTCATAATTAATAGAGTGATAATATTGGTAATGTTCATCTAAAAGCATAAGTTGCTAAGTTAGGAGAAATACTAACAAAAGCTACCATTCAGGTATCACATTTAGATATGCATAAGTCAAATGACAAGTCAGACAACAAAATAATGAAAAAGAGAAGACATTCCTGAAAAAATCTAAAGATCGGCAAATGGGTGGAAACGAATTTGAAAACATTTCTAGTTACGACAAAATATTCTATTGAATTTAATGCCAGTTTGGATCAGGTATGATATTGGCATCTCAATATAGGGTGGTTAACGTCTTGAAGAAAATTTTTATACAGCAATCACTCCGATTAACCACCACTCCCAAGTCGTGGACTGCACGATCATCACTTTCTTCTTTTTTCCTCCTCTTCCAATTGTCAAATAGCCTACCAAGTGACTCTTCTTTCCCTACTTCCACCTTTGGTAACGGATATTCAGTGAAGTCATGCCAGCTGTAAGCCTAAGAGACTACCCCGTCACATGGATCACCATCCACAGCTGTTGCTTTTTCCTAGTCTCCATCACTCAATTGTTTTACACCCTAACCCTCACATGGACTGTATTGTTTACCTCCATGACCCTAACCTTGACATGGTTAAATTGGCTTGCCTGGATCAACTGGCTCTCCCACTATTGCTGTCCTAATCCTCCCTCAAAATCAACACCACTCATCTTCCTCCACACATTGTGTCCCATATGCATGCCTTAATGCTGGCTGGAATGTATAAACTGGACTAAGGGTATTGGTATGAGTATCAATTGATTACCCCCATATGTGGTCATTCCAAGCACCAAGAAACAGTTTAGGATATACCTCAATACCTGGGATTCGATACCACATAGAAACCCGTGCTCTCCATAAGTATTTTTCGTACCTCTATCATAATGTCCAATCAAATACAAAAATTAACCTTGCCATCAAATCACATGCCATATATCAAGGTAATGCAATTCACAGCTGAACCACCATTGATAAATCTTACAAGGAACTCATTAGAAAACAAATAGACAAGTGGCTGGATATTCTTCAAAAGATAACAGAAAACATGGGAATATGAAAGAACATAAATCATGTCCACAGCGCAGCGTTTTTAATGTCGTGCTATGGAAAATAAAGTAGACAGGAAATGTCTTTAAGATAGTTGACAGGAAACACGGGAGTATTGAACAACATATATCACCTTCACAGCACGTTTTTTTACGTCATGGACAAAAAATTGCCATACAGACAATTTTACCACATGGTAAGATATGATTGCTGCTCTATACAATGCTAAGAATGGGCCAAAGTGATAGGCAACAGACAAACTTCTAGAGCTGTAAGTTCCGAGCACATTTCCAAACTCTTCCTCAAGAGATTGGCTTCTTGATTTTGCATACTCTCCTGATGGTTTTCCACCATGCACACTAGAGAAGCCCGTGCAATAGCTGCATTGCAAGAAAAAAAAAAAGGCCATGCTAAGACCTTAATTATGAGATAAACACATCTCAATAGCTGTATGCATACTGGATTACATATTATTTAAGGAGTTTATCATGGTGAAAAAAACAGACACTTTGCAAAATAAATGAATAAGCACTTGACCATCCCGGCAATTGGGTTCCACTTGATCTTTTTTTCAGTTGTTTCAATGTTATCAAAACCGCTATCAAAATTTCATAACGCCACCATTATACAACCAGCCAATCAATTGTCTGTTTTATAAAAATATCTCCCCCCCCCCCCCCGCAGTAGATGGTGACCAAGAGCACAAAATAAACCTAAAAGAGAACTAGAATCTGATATCACGCGCAAAATATGATGAAAATATTTCGGGAACAATCACTATATAGCTTTGAAACAAGTTTCTACCTATCTATGGACATAAAAGATACCATCTGTTAGTATCCAGAAATTGTACTAACAAAGCTGTCCTATCAAGAGACGCAAAGGGAGACAAAATAAAATCAGCTATGATTATAAAATCACTAGAATTGATAGATGCAACCTGGTAGAGATATAGTATGGCAAAGAAACATGACTTCAAAGCTTCAGACGAAATAAGGCACAAGTGCCAAGAAGGTCAATATACATTGCTTCTTAAGAAGCTACACTAAGAAAATAAACTAACTTCTTAATATGCACATGTTTTGGGGGCCATTCTCTTCTTTGTTTCAAGTCAGAACAAGCTTTACAGCAGATAATTGTTGTCATATCAAGGTTCTGACAAATTCTAAATGTGTGTTTGACAATAGCCTGCTTATATAACAAAGTCAGTCAAGAATATCTTCTTTGACTTTTACTTATAAAGTAAAGCATCTAGATTCTCCATTACCCCCTTACTTAAAAGTAAATCTAAGAGATGTAGCAGTCCTGCCTCTTCTACCTAATTCTTCTCTAATATCTTCGTTAAAAAGATAACACCCCACACAATAAAGCCTCATAAGCCTTGGATTCTTTCTCCAATAAATTCAAATTTCCACAGATTTCAATATCTCAATAAATCATAAAGTCTTTTACATGAAAAATGATTCAAGAAGAAAAACAATCCCTTCATCATACACCTCAAATGAGATGAAATTCTTGATGTTAAGCCATCACAGATCAACCCCTTCTATCCTTTAATCGATAACACTTATGCTTACAGTTTTCAAACGAACTCAGCATCAAACATAAAAAAAATCATGCTTCCAGCTCAGGATCAAATTTCATGCTAAAATTTTCTGCACATATTTTGAGACAATCGTTATTCTTTAACTGAAAAAACCAAGCATATCCCTTGACCATAGCATATATTATCATAATTAAATAGTACAGCGATCTCAAATCCGAATGCACAAAGGATAGAGCGCCAATTTTCGCATGGATTACTCTTGCTTCCAAACCAAATATATAACAATTATAAACGCTAATGCATAAACCTAGTTACTATTCAAATTCGAGAGGTCTCCCGTCAAATTATCGAAGCTCCATTCCAGAATTTCACTGTCACTAACGCATTTATGCTTGACATTGGAAAATCAAACATTCTCTCAATGTGGGAAGCTTGTCTTATATTGATCACGTGAAAGGATTATGGTGCTTATTACAACAAAAGAGCATAAGCACTTTCTTTTTAAATCCATGTGCATACGAAGGGCTCAAGATGGCAAAGAAGAATTTGCTGTTATAGGACTAAAAAATCTAGTTTGCAGACACATACATGTCTTACGGAATAAAGTGGCAACAAACAGCATCTCTTGCTCAAATTTTGAGTGCAATCAAATCTCAAACCAGCCGCAGACAAGAAAATTTATACACCTGCAACGGAAACTTCAATACTGACCATTTGTGATGCAATATCGTTGGTGAAAGACCGTTTGCTCTTCTCTCAACACCAATAGAGTTGCATCCCCTGGACAAGAAGCACATCCTCAGTGTATTCTCAAGACGGGATCCATAACAAGAAACTGTGTGAAAGAATTAAAGATATAAATTAGATTGTCGACTGCTAAAAAAAAAAGGAACATTTTGATCAATAGCATTCTATTAATATCTAATTCGAAGATTGGTAACAGATACTTCCCATCAAAAAGGCAAACAAGGTTTCATCAAAAAAAAAAAAAGGCAAACAAGGGAAATCCTCGATACCTCTGCACAACTCTTTAGCGTGTTCACGATAGAGATTTGAAATGACGCTCCTCATATTAGAGTATATGCTTCTTGCGTAATTCGGGAGCAGAGAGCTTTCACCGGTCACCCGTCATGGACTTTGTCTAAGACCTTGCAATGGTCGATAATATGCCAAAGAAAAATCCATAAAAGAAGACGATCAGAGAGCATATTCCGAAGAGAGTGCCACGTTCTTTCGTTGAAGCGCCACGACTGGACATTGAGCACCGTACACCATTCTACGCTTACGCGACTGCCAATTTTCTGAAGATTTGGGATTGGGGCAAACTGTACAGATTTTTTGGTGAATCTCGCAAAACCACCCGCAAGTTAGTGCATCTTTCACAAAACCACCGGTTAAAAGACAAGTTTACACAAAACTACCCATTAATGTGTGTTGTTAACAAACAACCCCCGGTAGGCCAACGCCCAACACCCAAAAGCATCTAAGGGTGGGCAAAATTATCCGATTTACTATTCTGATCCGAGAAAAGCCGTTTTCAATGGATATCTTAGCTCTATTATCCGTATCAGATTCGATATGGAAATTTTTCCGACAAATTGGATCGGATACGGATCTGGGTTTTGAATAACCGGATATCCGGTCGATATAGTATTACATATATTAATATGCATTTTTTTATAAATGGTAATATATTTGAGTGGAATAAGCAGTAAAAGGTGTGTTTCTCTAACATTCAACTCATAATGGATTAAATTCTCATATAATTATTTTATTTTATATTTTTTAAAAACATCCCATTTTTAATAGTGTAATTTGAAAATTTGATTTAAAACGGATAATTTGGATATCTGAAATATCCGTCCTCGGATATCCGATCCAAACGGATATCTCTAACCGGATATCCGACTCATAACGAATCAGATACGGATCGGGCATTTTAAAAACAAAATCCTTGATATCCAACCTTTCGGATCGGATCGGATCGATCCGAATGTTCAACACTAGCAGCATCCGTACCCCTGGTCATGGGTCCAGTTCCGGATTCGAGAGGTAACTGGTTCCGGCGATTTCAGTTTCGGTTTTCCCGATTCCGAGTTAGTTCCAAGTCGGTTTTGGTTACGGGTTAATTTGAACCAATTTTTTTGAAAAAAAAATACAAATTCACACGCACAATTCATAAACCGCGAGTGCGGATCACTTCTTTTAAAAAAAACAGTTTGTATAGTTTGTAACTAGGAACCCCCGAACCGTCGGAACCGTAAGTTGAACGGAATCGCCAGTTTTTTCCGGTTCGGCTCGCCGGTTCGAGCGAATCAGAACCACGACTACATATCCCCATCTCAATGCTTTAAAATGTTAATTTAACCCAGCACCCAACTGGATATTAGAAAGTGAGAGTTAGAAGAGGATAAATACCCAACACCCACCTAGTACAATATTTATTATTTATAAATTTCTCCTAATGTTATTATTTAATTTATCGCATAAACCTATCTAAAGTATTGTAATTTGCATATGAAAACATAATTTGCATATGGTGATCCAAAATATTTCAATCAAGTGTAATATATTAAGTTGTTATGCCAGATTTGTTATCCCCGTATCATCGATTCCACCAAAAAAACTCGTCAAAAAAAGGTTCTGAATCATTTTTGGTTAATTTCGTGATAGTTCGGATCATTGCCAATGATTTTCAAACATTGAGATTATTTTTGGTTGAAAGTTGATATTTGGTAGTCATTTTTCCTTTCAAATATTACCCCCACTATCCAATTTTTCTATCAACTTTATCACTTTTATCTACAAAAATACAAATATACCTGGATCGAATGTCACATATTACCCCAGTTTCCACTTTCAATATTTTAGCTTACGTTTCTACTTTTTCTTGAAAACAACAAAATATATATAGTGTCTATAGTATAAAGCGGAGACAAAGTCTTCACAGAAAATTGCGCCACGTGTCATATTTTTAATAAATTAATCAACCGGGCCCTTGCGTATATAAAAAAACACTAATCATAATAGAAAGATAAATATATATAATTTGATAAAAATAATCAGTCGGGCCCTCCTCTATATAAATGAGGTAGTTAGAATCTCATATAATCTTATCCCGTTAAAATTATCGACAATTATGAATTATCCCGAAAATCATGAATTTTCCCTTACCAAGAATCAATATCTATCTATTACTATATACTAAAGCGGAAGCAAATTCTACCACCATATTGCGCCACATCACCCAATTGTTAAAAAATTTATCTTATTAAATCTTAATTTTATCATAATCTTATACATACTTAATTAAGATATTAGTTCTATCTTATAATTTGAGTTGTATAGTAAATAATTCTATCCACATATATAAACTGCAATCTTATCATTATACAACAAATCTATCATTCTCAATTTTTTAAATAGTATTTTAATTTCATCATAATGTATATATCATAATCTTAATATTTTACCCATTTAATTAAGTAATGTATTACCTATAAATTATTTTTCATAATTTTATTATGATATTAATTAGAAATCATCAATGCTAGCAAATTCTACCACTATATTTAAGCAACATATTCCTTTTGTTAAAATAATATATCAAAAATTTTTTTTTACTATCATATCATTAGATCTAAATGAAAAGATTCTATGATATATTTGATATAACTTTAATAATACATTTTAGATAAGATATAGATTTCTTAATTGATAAGATACTAATTTGTAAATGTTTTTATTAGATATTTATATATTTCTTATGTTAATTAAATTTTCAAAGCATAATAACATTTATACAAGATAATTGGGTTTTCGTTTTTTTTATCTTATTAATTATTCTCTATATCTTTAATATAATGCTATATTAATCTTACTTTTTAAAGTACTGATTTATTTATATAATTTAGTTTACGCAATTTAAATGCCAAAATATTTACAAATTTTCAATAAAATTTGATAATATATCTTATCTTATCACATTCTTCCTCGATTATTTAAATATATGTTTATCTATGTATAAAAACTTAATATATATAAATTTTATATAAATATATGTTATACAAAAATTAAGTTATTTTATAATCAACAAGATAAACGTAACTACATACAATGCAATAAATAAATAGTATCACCCCGTACAAGGTACGGGTCATTAGCTAATATATCTATTACTATATACTAAAGCGGAAGCAAATTCCGCCACCATATTGCGCCACATCAACCCTTTATTTAAAAAGTTATCTTATATATCTTGATTTTATCATACTCATATACATACTTACTTAAGATATTAGTTTTATCTTAAAGTTAAAGGTTTTTAATTAATAATTCTATCCAAATCTATAAATCTCAATCCTATCATTACACCAATAATTTTATTTATTCATAATGTATAAATCACAACCTTAATAGTATTTTATCCATTTAATTAAATATCATATAAATTATTAATTAATTTTCGTAATTTTATTATACTATTTCTTTTTTAAAAAATTATCAATAGTAGCAAATTCTACCACTATATATAAGTCAAGTATTCATTCTATTAAAATAATATATTAAATATATTATTTACCATCATATCATATTAAAAAAATCATTTTTACCCATTTACTTAAATATTATATTAACAATAAGTATTAGTTTCATAATTTTGATCTAACATTTTCTAAAAACCATCTTTATTAATAAATTCTACTACTATATATACGCCACGTCTATGTTTATTAAAATAATGGTTTAAATATTTTCTTCTAGCATATCATATTGAAATTCAATAATAATATTAATAAAATGATTAGATGATATATCTACCCATATCTATAACATTACACATTAATTATGTTTTAAATAAAAGATAGATCATCTAATCATTTTCTTCTTATTTAATCTAATCATTTTCTTCTTATTGAGATATTTAACGAAGTATTAATCTAATCGTTTATATTAATTATTTAAAATATACGAAGTATTAATCTAGATATGATGTACATAGTTATAATATATTAAATTAATTAATTAATATAAAATATCGTTAATATTTTAATTTTATATTTGTATACTTCTTATTTAATTAATTTTTTATAACATAACAACATATTTACAAGATAATTTGGTTTTATGTTTTTTTATCTTATTAAATATTCTATATATTTTAAAATATAATACTATACTAATCCAAAACTTTATTTTAAATTATTGATTAATTTATATAAATTATTTTATTCAATTTAACTTAAATTTGAAAAGATTTTTATCAATTTTTTTTATAGAATTTAACAATGCATGATGCATCTCATCTTATTGCATTTTTCTTCTATATATATGTTTATGTGACTATGTACTAAAAATTATTATATAGATACAATTTTGTTATGTAAATATTTATGTATATTCTTGAATATTTTAAATATTTTAATCTAAAAGATATGAATGCACCGTTTAAAATATGGGAATTATAATCTAAAAGATATGCACCGTTTAAAAAGAAATTAGAATACGGCGAATTCATTATAAATATTTTATAAAATATGGGAATTATAATCTAAAAGATATGCACCGTTTAAAAAGAAATTAGACAGATGATATGATAAATTTATTATTATAATGAATTCATATACAAGATAATAAAAATAACAAACACCCCCGTACAAGGTGCGGGTCATTTGCTAGTATACTTCTAAACCTGAAGCAGTTAAGGGTAGTTTTGTCATTAATATTTTATAAACCACAGATCCTATACTTAATAACTGATTTCTATCTTAATTTTTTATCCATTTAATTTATACTTAAAAAATTTAATATATTATAACTATGTACATCATATCTAGATTAATACTTCGTATATCGTTATACGTGACCCCGCTCCTTAACGTAATCCATGATACGTTTTTTTATCCCATTAGTGGTGTATCTACTCTATATCACAATTTATTTTCCGTTATCAATGTGTATGACCCAGGAAAACGTTGTTATCACTGTGTATGACCCAGGAAACCCAGTTCTTAACGTTTTTATCTTTAATGTAGATTGTTTTGTGATCACGTACAATAATTATTTGAAAGTTTTGTGATCCAAAATTCGTGAATTATAAAAGTCAAGCGTATCTAATCTTAAACCTCAGACTTTTTGGCTGAAGTCCAATTTTTTTCCAATATTTGCAATTTATGGGTTGTATCATAGACTATTTAATTTATGGGTTATATCAATATTTGCAATTTCTTTCCATTTTTGTTACTCATTTTTAATAGATCTATTTTTCTCATTTTTATTTAGTTCATTCAAATGAAAATTAGCTTAATTTTTTTTCTTTTCATTTTTTTTAAATGTATAGCAC
This sequence comes from Polygonum maritimum, assembly GCA_963924305.1. Classification (NCBI taxonomy): domain Eukaryota; kingdom Viridiplantae; phylum Streptophyta; class Magnoliopsida; order Caryophyllales; family Polygonaceae; genus Polygonum; species Polygonum maritimum. The sequence continues at coordinate 29,824 of OZ002735.1, forward strand.
TTGCTTGCTATCTAGCAACAGACTTTTCACTACATCCTTAGAAAGAATGTGTATCAATACGTCAATACAAAGGCCAATTTCAATAAAAACAATTAGGATAAAATACGACACTAATGGGAGAGAAAATACACACGTGAAAAGGAATAAAAAGAAACCTAGGAGAATATAGATATAAGTTATTTTAAAAAAAACTCAATTAAGAATTTTTAATGAAATATAAGTAAAATACATATGTGAAGATGTAGTTTGGTTTAGTTAGGTTCAAATCAGTCAATTTGGTTCGGGATTGAGTATAGGTTCAGATAATTAATTTTATAGGTTAGTTGAGCCAAGTCACTTTGTTTTTCTTGGAAGTTTAGGTTGACTAATTCGTGAAGAGAGTCGACTATTCATACTTTTATTTGGCACCAACATTTTTGACCAGGTTCACAAGTCACAACGAACGAAAGTTATTTTTATTTATTTATTTTAATAATAAAATGTATATTTATATTTAAATAATTGTATATATGTGACTTTAAAGCTACAAATGTGACATTAAGTTATAATATTCATAACTACCATGTAAATTAATTATTACGTTTTTTATTTGAAAGAGTTCTCGGGCAAGCATCGGATCATTAATTAGATTCACACCATCAAATTCAAGTTTGCTCTGCATAGATTCATGTAATCATGTCACTACAAATAACCAATTAAACTATTCTAAATATTACCATTTTCATGATACTTATCAAATTCAATGAGATCATGCATTTCATTTATAATACTTACATTACATAAATTAATATATACTGAGATAATTTCTATCTTTATTTTTTAAATATAAAGTAAATCAAATGCATATCTATGTGAACTTTTACGTACATATTCTTCTTTCTATCTTGATTTTTCAAATAAAAAATTACATAAATAATATGTATATAATTTGTTAATTGTGTTGTGTCCATATACAAAATATCATAAAGGTATTAGCGTGGTAGGTTCAGTAGGTTGGTCATTTGAAGTTCAGATCGAGTACAAATTGTAAATGAAGAATAAAGAAATGGATGAGATTAGTTTGATGGGTTGATCATTTTTAGTTCGAGTTGAATACATTTTGGAATATTATATGTGGAAAGTATATCCATTAATAAGGTCGGTACAAACCATACAATAGGTTGTTCATTTAAATTTAGATTAAGTACACTTTGGGGTTGAAATCTATATGTCAATTGGGTAAAGTCATTGCAAGTTTGGTTCAGTTAGGTTCGGGTCGCTCAAATTGGTTCGAGATGAATATATGTTCACGTCGTTATTTTTATAGGCTATTTATATACATATATATTGTACATATGTGAATTGTGATCACAATAATTATTTGAAGGTTTTGTCCCCCCAAATTTGTTAGTTGTAAAATTCAAGTTTATCTAATCTTAAATCTTAGCCTTTTTGGCTTAAATCCAATCGAACGAAATCAATATTTGTAATTTCCTTCCAATTTTTGTTACTCATTTTATTTGGTTCGGTATTGAGTATAGGTTCACGTCGTTATTTCTATAGGTTAGTTAAGCCAAGTCATTACGGTTTTCTTACAAGTTTAGGTTGACCAGTTGATGAAAAGAGTCGACTATTTTATACTTTCATTTGACACCAACACTTTGGACCAACTTGACGGCAGATAAAAGTTATTTTTAATTATTTATTATAACAATAAGTTGTACATTTATATTTTAATAATTTTATATAGGTAGTTTTAAAGTTAGAAATACGAAGTTAAGGTATAGGATTCATTATTTATATGTAAATTAACATATTGTGTTTTTTAATTAAAAAAGTTCTCGGATAAACATTCGGTTCATTAAGTAGGTTCAAAACATTATGCTTAAGTTTACTCTACATAGGTTCAGGTCCCAATTTTTATTCGACACAAGCCCCCGGGCAAGGCCCGGGATATAACTAGTTAGTTGTAATCTTCAGATAAATATTTTTATTTAATAAAACATGATATTTATCGTAAAGTAATTTTTTAACAAATCCAACTTATTTATATTATGAGTTGATTTACTATTGGTAAAAAACACTAATCATAATATGAAGATACATTTATATGATCCTGTATTTTTAACGTGATCATTGACATTATATATCTAATTTAATTGGATTTATAATCACATTAGCCGTACATAATACGGGGATTAAACTAGTTTTGTTGTATGGACAATCAAATGGAGACGGATGGAGTAGCATTTCATAGGAGTCCTTTTTTTTTTTTGCTCGAATTTTATAGGAGTCCTTGATCGAAACCAAACAGGGCCTAAATCCTCTGTTTGCGGCTCAGAACTCATCCGAGTGTGTGTGGTTCTTCTTATTCTTCGATCTATGTGAATTCTCAACAAATTTTTGACCTACTTCATCCCTCGAATTGAAACAAATGAGAAAACTTTGAAATTTTCTCTACTTCCTGCACAGCTCACCAATTGAAGCACGTCGTCGGCTTCTCTTCAGTGCAGGTAGTCCTCCAGTTCCGACAACCCTTGGAGAGCCATGCCTCCCCACTCCTCAACTCTTTCTCCTGATTCCTCCACACTTCTTTTGGACAATAACGTCGTCACCAGAATCTGTCATCTTGCCTTCAATTCGAATGGGTGGTCACCATCACTCTCCGCTTCATTGCACTGTGACAACTGTCCCATTCTGAGGACTCCCCAAAGAGGTTTCAAGTTTGTCAATTCGTTGAGATTAAACAAAGGGGGTTCGAGAATTTCGAGTATTTTCAGTGAATTCAATAGGTTTATAAGGCTTCATTGTGATAGAATACCGATTGGGTTTGCTTCAATTGGGTCAAAGCCGGATGAGAGTAATGGGGGTGTACAGGATAATGGGAATGGGGTCTTCGAGGACTCTGCGTTGCCTCATAACGGCCTTGATGCTGAAACTCAGAAAAGGGTGCTGATTTTGATGAGTGATACTGGTGGTGGCCACAGGGCTTCCGCGGAGGCCATTAAGGATGCTTTTTATGAGGAATTTGGGAACGAGTATCAGGTATACCTCCTGCTCTTTTTTGGTTGTTTCGGGGATGAGGTGCTTGTGGATTATGTTTATCATATTACTTGCTCTGGCTCTACTTGGGACCTTGCATTTCAAATCTGGATTGGCTTAAATTCGGACTTAAAGAAATCTTAGTTTTTGTTGGTAATTCCCTCTCTGCCAAGTCAATTTAAAAGATAAGGGTGCTGTTTAATGTAATTCCCTCTTCTCGAATCTAGAGTTCACTATCCTGCTATGTACCTGACACTTGGTTGCTGGCGGGTAGGAACTAGACCTGCTGAGTAATATTGTATCATTTCTGTTTAATTTGTTAGCATGGTAGTTGCTGATCAATTGTGTGAAACTTTATTAATCTTCCATGCATGTAGGTAATGTGTGAGTGTGTCTATTTGCTTGTTGATTTTATTTGTCCTATAAAATTTAAAAACTACAGGTGTTTGTTGTGGATTTATGGTCGGAACACACCCCATGGCCATTCAACCAACTGCCAAGAAGCTATAACTTTCTGGTGAAACATGGGCCACTTTGGAAAATGACCTATTATGCCTCAGCTCCTCGTGTGGTGCATCAGTCCAATTTTGCTGCAACTTCAACCTTCATAGCACGGTTAGTCTCTTTACTGCAACCCCCTGTGGTTTAAATGAGGCTTTACCATGGTTGATGGGTATACCAGGAGATAGGAACCACTTCAATTATGTGTCTCAATCAATGTCAGTTGCTTGATTGAATTGAGGTTTTTTTTTAGGGTTTTTGCTTTTTGAACAACCACAAAACTCTTCATTGCATCTCCAGATTTTTCTGGAGAGATGCTATCATCAATTATAGGAAAAAGTAAAGATTGTCCATATCTCAGGTGCCAGGCCCAAATTTTACAAGATATTTTAATTTGACTTTGATTTCTATATTATTTTCCTTTTTTTTTTTATATATATCTCTGTGTTGAGTTGGTGAATGTATAAGTTATGCCAGTTGTTGGCTGCATAATCTGGGGCATCATATGCATTTGATAAATTTTAGATATTGTATGCCATAAATTATGAATCTTTTTATGTAACAACAATAGAGATGCAATTATCCAGTTAATATTTACATTTTTCTTGCTCTACCTTTAGATCAACCTTTGGAGTGAGTTAATGCATCTGATCTTGGTATCACATTAACATCTTTTATGGTATTTGACCAAAAAAAACATCTTTTATGGTATCATGTCCAACAGAGAAGTTGCTAAAGGGTTGATGAAGTACCAGCCAGATGTTATTGTAAGCGTGCATCCTCTGATGCAGCATGTTCCACTTCGTATATTACGGGCAAAGGGCCTTCTGCAAAAGATTGCTTTTGCTACTGTGGTTACTGATTTAAGCACCTGCCATCCTACGTGGTAGATTCAATAACAAAAATTAATTTCCTTTCCAAATTCCAACTTTTTAATTCCTCTTCCTGTGCTAACAACAACATTGTTTTTATTAGGTTTCATAAGTTAGTAACAAGATGCTATTGTCCATCAAATGAAGTAGCAAAAAGAGCTATGAGAGCTGGGTTGCAACCTTCTCAAATCAAGGTTTATGGTCTACCTGTCCGGCCTTCCTTTGTTAAACCTGTAAAGCAAAAGGTTCTCTTTGCTTCATTTTTCCTCATTCTTTGTATTTTATCGATTATGTTGCATTAGCATGTGACATAATTAAATACAATTCAAATTAATGTGAAATGCTTAAAATAACTTGGGAGAACGTGGAGTATTCCGCTTGTAGATTTGGTCAAAGGCAAATGTCTTCCTGAAAACTTCTTGTGAAATGTAAAATGCTGATAATCTTTCAAGTGTTTCCACAGGGTCAGTTGAGGAAGGAGCTCGGAATGGATGAACATCTCCCAGCAGTTTTGTTGATGGGAGGAGGAGAAGGTATGGGGCCCATAGAGGCAACTGCTCTAGCACTTGAAAGTGCACTATATGATGGGAATATAGGTGTGCCAACAGGTCAGATTCTAGTAATATGTGGTCGAAATAAGAAACTTGCTGAAAGGTTGCGGTCTCTTGATTGGAAGGTCCCTTTCCAGGTAAAGTTCATTTCGATCGTAAATGACTAATCACAAACCTCAAAGTATGTATCTGCAGATGATGCTATCCTAGAGAAAGGCTGTCGTGTTAGTCCTTTGATGTGTTTGTTCTTGCCTGATTTTGTCCCTAATTCTTTTGCACTGTGATATAACTGAAGAATAGCATAAAAAATAAAGCTTTTTTCACTTTGCTTATTTTTCAACCATTGTCCTGACTAATTAGAATACCCTATCCTTCACATCTAATTCCTTCCTTACCAGCTTCTCAAAATGTTACCTGACTGAACTTTGCGCCCATGAATACTTCTCATTCTATACTGGAAGTACTGATTGACCCTGAGAAATTTTTAGATTAATAATTTAAGCTTCACATGTTCAACAAAGATGATCTGACACTAGCAATATGAATAATTCTGTTGCTGCAATACAAATAATTGTAAAAATTCAATTCAAAAGAATATGCCAAAATAAAAGTTGCAGTGAATCAACACCATTCCCTTTCTTTCTTTTTTTCCTACCTTAGGTCCTTAACTCACTCCTACCCCTATCCTTCTCTAAAGACTTTTTCTCCTCTACATTCCTTGATTTTAGGGGTCGTCCGTGGTGATTTACCATGGCCTGTTGTCTCCATGCCACTGCAATTTTTGGGATCTACCACATCTCCCTGTAGAACTCTGTCACCTTGGCTCGACAGATGAGTTGTCATCCTCTACCATTCTCCTTTAATCCCTCTCCATTTCCACCAGCACTTCTCTTTCCTCTCCAATCATGTGCCTGCACTCCCTTGCCTCCTTATACTCAATGGCATTCTCTAATTACCGCAAACTAAACCCTAACCTAATGTACATGTTCTTTGCATGGTATATGTTTAGGGTTTGAATTGAAAAATTGGAGGTTGAAATGCTTGTTTAATTTTCGAAATGAAATGACTGAATTGTTCATTTGAGTGGTTTGGGTGTGGTTGTTCTGTGTACTGAAAATTGGTGTTAGACAAGATGGGTATTAATCATCTTATATGGAGATTTCGTTGTTTGGAGGTTCTGTGGTAGATGGGCTTCCCTGCTCTGGATGCTGTTTAATTGTGGTGGCATGAAGTGTCTGGCAATTGGTAATGGTGTCAGTGTGTTGGGTTTGCTAGTTTGGAGGTCAAGGAACTCTTTATTTTTCCCACTGCATTGTGTTTGACTGTGAAAAAGGAAAGAAAAATGTTAGGATTATTCTATTCTCATGTCAGCTGACTTAACACAATAATTAACAGTGTGCATTGGCTCATTTGTGGATGAGCACATCTGAAGTATAGAATCTATAGATTATGTATGTGATTTTTTCAAGGTGGGATTGGTATTTTAGAATGACATTGTTGGGATTCTTATACTTAACTATTTTGTTTCTTTCTATGAGTGCGTTTTTTTTTTGTAGTTGTGCTTTACTTGCAACTTGTGCGAATAACTGATGTAAAATTTCAGGTAAAAGGTTTCATCACCAAAATGGAGGAGTGTATGGGTGCTTGTGATTGCATTATTACTAAGGTTTAGTCGTAGTCATTTTTTTTTAATCAATTATAGATACTTGCTCGGCATGTAAGTGCATGCGCTAATGGGAGTTCCCTTTTCAGGCAGGTCCTGGAACAATAGCAGAAGCCATGATTCGAGGACTTCCTATAATTCTGAATGATTATATTGCTGGTCAGGTAGGAATAGAATGTTTAATGGGACATGAATTCTGTTAGCTCTCAGCTTTTTGTTAATCATTGCACTCTTGTTATGGTTAGGAAGCTGGAAATGTGCCCTATGTTGTGGAAAATGGATTTGGAAAGTACTCAAAGTCGCCTAAGGAGATAGCAAGCTTAGTAGCCCAGTGGTTTGGTCCAAAGGCAGATGAGCTAGGGATCATGTCGCAGAATGCATTGAGACTTGCAAAGCCGGAGGCTGTGTTCAAGATTGTTCACGATCTCCATCAACTGGTTAGAGAAAGAAGTTGCCTTCCTCAGTATTCCTGTGCCACTTGAGCAGTGTAGGAGTTGTAAACTGACTTATTTGAGTGCTTTTGTAATGCACGTTATTGTGTACTTTATTCCTAGTTCCTACTGAAGAGAATATGTGCAATGTAATGACTCGTCAACCTTAAAGTTTTGCACATTTGGTATGGTAGCCCGTAGTATATAAAATGTTAAAAATATTTAATACCTAATCACATTATCTTTTAAACTAAAAAACAATACCATTTTTTTTACTAAATAAAGATACCATATTTTTTTAATAAACGGCGAGTTTAGCTAAGTAGAGGGGTCAAATAGAACATTTCTAACTAGAGGGGTGTGTTTGCAAAAACGGACAAATACAAAGTCGGTTTATGTACTAAGCCGTTTTCTCCGTTTTAATTTATTATCGTTAATTTATAAATACCTTTAATGTTTTTATCAAATAGCTTAATATTATTTACATGAATATTTTATCGTATAATATTCTTTATCGTATAATGCTATATGGTTACATGAATATTCATGTACATAGGTGCATTTTAATTGGTCTTCAGTCTTCACTCTTCGCCTAAAAATTAGGTATATGTATACATGTATAATGTATATGTATATAGAGGGCGGTTCACGTGCGTACGGGCCTCTAAGAGAGACCTAAGACCAAATAACAATCATTGGATCTTTCAAATCCAACGACGCGCTAACGCGCGTGGAATGCGTGCAAAACTCGCTGTAAGCGAATTTAAAAAGCTCCGGTGCACATTCATACCTAATCTAGATACACAGTCATTGACGTAGTTAATACACATTCATATGTGATCTTGTTAATCATTGGAGTATTCAAAGCACATTTATACTAGATTTTGATACAAAGTCATTGAAGTAGTTAATACACATTCATACTTGATATTGGTCTTGATCTTGTTAATTAGTCATTTATGTAGTCAATGCACATTCGTATTAATTCTTAATGCAGATTCAAATTAATTATTAAAATATATTGAAACACAGACATAATTGTACTTAATGCACATTCATACGTAAAATTGAAACACATACATTCAAACGCTTATAGATATTCACCACATACATGTTAAATTATCAACATAAAGTTTAATACCACAACACGCAAGTTTGCTCAAAAACTACCACACAAAGTTTGTTCAAAAACTACCACACACAAGTTTAAACATACCATACATTAACAAACATTCATGTCTTCTTAAAATTATCACTTCAAATTAGACCTCTTTGGTCTCCTTTCCTTCTTCTTATCTTCATCACTTTTTCTCTTCATCTGAGGCCATTCCTTCTTCTTCATGTCTTCAACAAAAGAACTATTAACATTGTCCTTGAGTTCATTCAAATCGCTGGTGAGCAAACTATGACAGTATAGTTGCCTCAACCAAACATTTGTGTGTTGGACTCATCTCTCTCTAACCTTGTTTCCTAATCGACCAAGGAATTTCACAAACACTTCTCTCTATAAACAAAACACACAAACATCATTATGAAAAACACACAGACGTACACTTGATAAGAAGTACACAGACATGTTAAAAAGAGACACACATACATATAGTTTCATACTACACAAACATAATATGATAGAGTACACACACATTGTTATAAACAACACACATATAGGTTTTAAAAAGAAACACAATACTTAAAAACAACACAGACATATACGAAATAGTACACAACCATGCTTATAAACATCACACATACATGTTTAAAAAGCAACACACAGACAAATGTACAACTGACATGAATTTGAAATAGCACACATAGATCTACTATGTACAATGGGAAAAAGCACAACACGCAAACACATTATATGCAACACACAGACAAATGTAATAAAAGACACAGACACTTCATAAAGAATCTCACAGACACTTAACATAAAACCACAAAATAACATACTATGTACAACTTGGAAAAACACAATAAACAAACACCTTATAACGTAATACACAGACACTTGGTTTGGACTACACAGACATTCGATTTGGAATACACAGACATGAGTTTCGCATGAGTTCAAAATAACACAAACACACGACACAATATAACATGCAACACATTATACAACACCCCCACAACAAAAAAAAAACAAAAAATCAATACCAAGTTCAATATGCAACCGACGATCTTCTCTCCTCTTGGCCCGTTTTTCTCTATCCGACAAAACACGACTCGATTGAGTAGCATCTACTTCATAACATAATGCAAAACGAACAAAAACACCATTAGAAAATCTAAAACCCTAATTTCGAACATCTACTACAACTCTTAATCGAATGTAATAAGCGAACGATGGAGAACAAATTCAAAACGAATTAAAACATAGCCAGGAACTCGATATTCACCTTTGTTTGAACTTCGAAACGAAGACATGTCGAAATCAAAATCGATAACGAAGAGAGACGAAGGTGAAAGCAAAAGATCGGTGAAGAACGAAGAGAAGAACCAAAATCGCCAGAGGAAGAAGGTCAATTGCTACAGAGAAAAGGCAGAGAGAGACGAGAAAAAGAGAGTGTGAAATACAGACGAGGGGGGAGCACGTACAAAAGAAAACTGTACCAAGCGCGTTATATTTGTCACTGTTAGATTAACACGGATCAACGCCTGAGATCATTCTCCATTCTCTCTCTAATAAACGTTCTCACGTGATGCGCTTTCATGTATATAATACATTAATATTACTCTAATTCAATAATATTTGTATTCAAGTTTTTGTTATATTTTTTAATGAAACTGAAAAAGATATTACCATTTCTTTAGTTATGAACTTATTTTTTTAACTTTATAATAATGGAGTGTGAATCATCTACGTGTAGCATAAAAGGTATATTTTTTTGGTGAACAGCATAAAACCTATTATCGATTATTCATTATTTGATATATTTCATCTACGATTCAATTAAAAGTGCATTATAACATGTTAAAAAGGCATTTACGACTACTCTTTTTTATATTGAACGATACACTTTTTATTTTTTAATGTTTTAAACTTTCTCATAACAATTTCATTTTCAAATTAAGAACTACTATGTGATAGACTTTTCTTTTCTTTTGAGCCCAACTATAAATAAGAATCCACCAATAATGGTAAGGACTAGACCTGTCAAAAGCTGACCAGATCCGATCCGAAAGTTTTGGGTTTCAACCCAAAAATTTAGACCCGTCACCCGTGACCCAGTTTCAACCCGGTCCGATTGAAACCCGTATCCATTGGGTCGGACCCAATTTTTTACAGTTTAAATTAAATTACAATATATAAAATTTGGTTTAGAAAATTATATTATATTTTATTATTAAACTATTTAAAAATAATATTTTATTATTATATATTATTATTTAAATAATATTTTATTTAAGTTTTGGTAAAAAGTTGATACTCTTGACCCGATGGGTTGATTCGACCCGACCTAAAAACCCGAAACGACCCGACCTAGTTTGACCCGTAACCCGATTGACTCAAACCCGAAACCGGAATGACCCGGCCTGACCCGACCCAGTTTGACCCATAACCTGATTGATCCGCACTCGAACTCAGCCCGAGCCCAGAATGTCCCGACCCGAACCCGCCCGACCAGTGGCGGACCCAGGAATTATACCGAGTGAGGGCAAAATATACAAAAGATATAATTGTCTTGAACAAGGTCATAGGAGCAGTTAGGGTTGTTAATCGGGTGGGTCTGGATGGATTCGGGTCCGACCAATCCGAATTCGATTTAAATTTGAATATTTTGACAATCAATTTGGATAATTTCGTGTCAGATTTTTATTTAATCGTGTAAAATTGAGTTTTTGAGTCAATTTCGAACAAATGATTTAGATTTTGGGTTGACTCGGATTTCGATTCTGACTATATTTTGAATGATGATTTTTGTCCTAATTTAATTAACTTTAACACTAAATATTTAGTGTAACTAAATTTAGATTCAACATTATAATTATAACAAATATTCATCTTTATTAAGTTGTAAAATAAAATATTTATTTAAGCACATTTATATATATATTTAATGTATCTAAATTATTTTATCAAATGATATTGTATAATTTTTACAAGTAGATACGACTATATGAGATTATTTCAAGTAAATTTGATTTTCATCAAAAAAAGAAGTAAATTTGATCATTGAATTCTAGATTACGGATTATTTTGGGGTCGGGTAATTTTGAATTGGGAGACTTTGTTTTTTTTCAAATGATATTTGGTCGGGCAACTTTGGATTTTTAGATAATTTTGCATTGGATAATTTCAAACATCTATTTATATTAGACTAATATATACATTAAGATATAACTAATTTTGGATTAATTTCGAATTTGGACCCATAATTAACAAATACACATCTAATAAAAAAATTACAAAAATTTGAGAGGGGGCAAGTGCCCCCGCTGGGCATGGGCTCAGTCCGCCCCTGCGCCTGACCCGACCCGACCCGATTAACGGGTCTAGTAAGGACGTACAAGTGTATAAATAAAAAATAAAATGAATGAAATTAACCCACTTTACTTAAAAGTTATATTGGGCTTATTCCCCGAATAAAATATCTTTGAAGCCCTAACTCGCTCATATTTTCATCCCCCGACTCAGAGTGAGTTTAAAAAAAATAACGCTTTTCAAAATCCATCTCTCTCATCTCACCACCATCACCATGGCGGCTCTATTTGAATCTCTATCCTCTCCAATCTCCTCAGCTGTTGCTCTTCCCTCGCCGTCGCCCGCTTCAAGTTCAAGACCATCTTCCTTCTCCGCTCTCCGGAACTTGCCAAACTTGTCGGCGCTCAGAAAGAGCAACTGCAGATGGACGCCGTGGCCCGGACGCTCCGTCTCCAGGATTGTGGCTCGTGTTCAGGATTTTGGTGCTGGAAGTTAGTATTCCTTTTTTGGTTTCGTTTCCCCGGTGTTTTTTCATATTCTTTGCTACAATTATCCTCTATTGTCATGTTTGTATCTTCCTCAGTGAAATTCAATCAATTCACTAAACCTGTCCTTGGCTCTGAATTAGAGCTAGGTGCTAAGGATCCAAGTCTAAAAATGACGCTCACGGATGTTGAGGTGGCCTTAAATTCAATTCCCGCAAAGGGTAGGTCAGATAAGCTTGTGCTGGAATTGGGTTAAAACTGAAAGGATGATAATAGATGAGCACTTGGGACTTCACCGAGTGCAAATATGGGCCGTGGAACTCTGAGGCATTATAATAGATGAGCATAGATTAGTTCTTACTTAGTCTTGTGCTAATAGCAAAGCTGTCTACCCTAGTATGTGGCATGGGGCTATACTTTATGCTTTAGAAACTTCATTTTCTTACTGGAATAGAGAAAGTCCATCTCTTGAAGTTTTATACAGGCCTATCTCATGGATACCGAATACGAGAGAACCATATTCATCATTGATTTGAGTATTTTAGTAATGATAATTTAGTTTGATTGTGAGTTAATAGGTTACTTGTGTATTGCGTTTAATGACTTTGTTTTACGTGTTGTGGAAGGAAGATGGTGCGTCCAAATCACCTTATAAATGGCAGAGAGTACTGCTTAAAGTTAGTGGGGAAGCGCTGGCTGGAGATAATACTCAAAACATTGACCCAAAGGTAGGCATTTATGGAAGCATCCACCATCATATTTGCTCTTTCATCCATTTTGTACGTAAGATGTGTGTGCACTTTCATTTAGGTGACAATGGCTATTGCAAGGGAAGTTGCAGCTGTCACTCGTCTTGGTATTGAGGTAAATATTGTCTGTTCTCTTGCAAATACTTGTGGTCTATCTTATAGATTGTTGTGATTCTGGTTCTCAACTCCAATATAAAGTGACAACAGTCTATATTATGCAGTACCCTTCAATGTGAAATGAACATTATGCTACAATCGGTTCAGGATAGACCTCATCTTTCCTTCATAGTTTTTAGGCAACTAGGTCTTAACACAAGAAACAAAATGTGCAACTGAGGTTGTTCCACTAAACTGCTATGATGTCGAATTAGCTATTTATGTACACCATTCAAGAATAGTTGGGGTTAATGTCAAATATTCAGGTTGCCATTGTGGTTGGTGGTGGAAATATATTTCGCGGGTCTTCTTGGGCGGGGAGCAGTGGCTTGGATCGTTCATCTGCAGATTATATTGGGTATGCTCTCATCTTAATCTTTCAACTGTGTTAACACGTGCTTGGTTAACAATTACTTTACCTTGTATAGGATGCTGGCCACTGTTATGAATGCAATATTTCTACAAGCAGCAATGGAGAGTATTGGCATCCCAACCAGAGTTCAGACTGCGTTTCGTATGTCTGAGGTTGCTGAGCCTTACATACGCAGGAGAGCTGTTCGGCATTTGGAGAAAGGAAGGGTAGTGATCTTTGCTGCTGGAACTGGAAATCCATTCTTCACCACTGATACAGCTGCTGCCCTTCGCTGTGCAGAAAGTAAGCTATGTTGTATGCTACTTTATTTTTATGGTTTGATCTGATGAAAAATATTTCTGTAAGGTCTATATGCATTTTGCTAAATTACTACTGTTCTTTTCAGTCAGTTTTTGACTTGAAAGAAATCTCGGCTGATGCCTGTCAGGAAAGTAATTTGGTTGATATTGAAGGGTAGTTGTTTAAGATGTTGGCTGTGATATGCTTTCTGTACATCGCATTTTGTTTGATTAGGAGTTGTAAAACAATTAACGTTGAGTTTTGTTCATGCTGTATGTATTGCAGTTAATGCAGAGGTTTTACTGAAAGCTACAAATGTTGATGGGGTTTATAATGATGATCCTCGTCGTAATCCTGATGCACGCCTGATTGATACTCTATGCTATCAAGAAGTGATATCTAAGGAGCTCTCTGTAATGGACATGACTGCCATTACTTTGTGCCAAGAAAACAAAATACCTGGTATTTCTCTTACTTTTAAACTTTCACTCCCTTCTTGAACTCAATCGATGTGTATGTTGTTGTGACTTGTGGCTGCATGATTTGCTGGTGTCTAATGACACCCACAATTTGTTGACATGTGCTCAGTTGTTGTCTTCAACGTAAACAAACATTGCAATATTTCAAGAGCAATCAAAGGAGAGAAGGTTGGTACAATAATTGGAGACAAAATGGAGTTGGACTGTAACAAGAGGGCAAACTCGTGATGCTGTTGAAGATGGCCACTGCGTGTTCTTGGCTAATCACATTGTTTTGTAGTTAGGATACGTTATGATTCAGCTTAATTATAAGATTCCCCTGGTTTATTAAGTCTTGGGATTTGATATGTTAAACAACGATATAGATGTGCACCACAACAGTTTGAGCCTTGGAGGGTTGTGCTGTAAATAAATTTAGATTCAGCATGCCGGTCAAAAAGGTTTGATTCTTCCAAAGGATCAAACCATTGCTGCCCGTTTGAAAATTGATTCATATGTATAAATGCCCGCACGACCTAGTTTTTTCTAACGTTCAAGTGGTTTTGGTGGAGACAAAACGAAAGATGCTTACAATTCGGCATTTATAGTTGTGTTGTTTTTGACGCAAAGCCATGTCTTCTCCATATGATTGCAAGTCAGCTACTGGTACTTCATTGAGCTAATTTGAGGTGTCTTGATGAAGGATAGTGCTTTGCTGTATATGAACTCCTTGATCAATTATTGAATCTATTGAACACTTGCCACTTTGATAGTTTGGGCTACCCTGGCATGTTACAGCTCATGAGAGTCGATTAGTTCTGTGAGTCTAGTCCTATACCTGTTACAAATTGATGGACTTTTGGATATACTTGCCAGTAATTGGTTTTCCATCTGCCAAGGGCTCGGTTGCTTTGAAGGGAATCTGGGAGCCTCTCCGGTGATGAAATACTATTGAGATAGAATCCGAATCCACGCCTCTTTTGTATTCATCCCACAACCCCAACAATGGACAATCCTCGAGGCAGAGATGCTACTAGATGCTGAAGAGACGTAAGAGATCCACCGGGGACAACTTGGCAGCCCATCGCATCTCTCAATATGATGAATTCTAGCGGAGATGATGACGACGAAACACTTGTACCAACAATGGTATCAGCTTGGCATTCACTGATTTGAGTCTCAGTTCATGAAGGCGCGGACATTATGGCATGGACTGCAGCTCTGGACAACCGTGGATGCATAAACTAGTTAGATAAGAAAGCAAAAGTGAAGAAGAATGATTCTCTTGCTTTGCTGCTTGTACTCTCCTCAACCATGCCTTAACTTGTGGCAAGTCACATATTGCAATAGATTCATCACCTGACTCTGTTTTCTGTCTGCCGTCTCCTCCTCCTCCACTATATGCAACGGCTTGAAAATGATTGGGATGAAGGCTTTCGGAATGTCTGGCTTGAATCCGACTCGTCATTGGCTGTGAAACTGATATTGAATCTTCCATGCAGCACCCAACCCCTTTACAAACCGGCATGGGAATGTCAAGGCTTACTCGCACGGAATTGGAACGCCCATGTCCCACATGTCTTTAGGGAAGCAAATTCGGTCCCCAACTCCCTCGCCAAGCTAGCTTTATCTTTTCCTCTTGGTTTTCATTTCCTTTTTGAGCCGTTTGCTGGCACCGTTTCTTTGCTTTTGGACGACATCGAGGGTCGTGCTTTTCATCACATTATTGTTGGATAGCCCTGGTACACCCTGCGGATACTTGCGTACCAAGGTAGGGCTTGAAGCCGAAGAACACGAACGTAACCGGTGAAAGGAGGGAGAAAAGAAAGACTTTGTGGGAGGCAGAAATCAGGGTAGTAATATTTTCTTGTTATTCATAACAAGTTTTTATACTAACCCTAAGGATTCAATAAAAAGCGACTCAGGAAAGAATTCGATAGAAAACCTGAGGATGAGGTTATAATTATCCTCAACAATAAAAATAATGAAAATTACACAAAATAATAATAATATCAATCCCTAAACCTAATAGGTAACTTCCGCTCTCTAGCGGGTCGTGACCGAATCGCTGTTGGTTCGGTATGGTCTGTATCAATCTCCCCCCCCCCACCCATGACGAGCGACTTGTCCTCAAGGCGTAACTCGGGAAAGGACGTGCTGAGCTGCTCGACAGGCTCCCAAGTTGCATCACCGACAGAGCCATGCTCCCATATGACGAGCCACTCGTGACGAGCTGCACCCTGCACCAGGACGGTCCGCTCAGCAATGGCTCGTAAAGGACGTGCCAGTGGCCGATCATTGATGAACTTGGAGGGAAACGCGGGTTGAACAGCTGTGGACCCGCCCGAAATAAACGGCCGTAGCAACGACACATGAAACGCATTGTGGATTTTTGCATTATCCGGCAATTCAAGGCGGTAAGCAACAACCCCCTCTCGAGTACCTTGAACGGCCCATAAAACCGACGGGACAACTTAGAAGAAAGAGGTTTGGCCTCCGAGTGTTGGCGATAAGGTTGGAGCTTCAACAAGACTTGATCCCCGACCTGAAACTCGACGTCTCTGCGATGGCGATTTGCTTGATCCCGCATTCGCTGCTGCATTTTCAGAATGTTACTACGCAGGAGCTCAAGAAGAACGGTTCGGTCTTGTATGGTACTCAGTGCTGATTGATTGGTAGAAGCCGGCAGTGTAACTCGAACCAAAGGCGGTGATTCCCTGCCATATAAAGCCTGAAATGGTGACATCTTAATGCCTTCATGGTAAGCACAGTTCAAGGCTAATTCAGCCCAAGGTAGCAAGTAGGACCACCGAGAAGGACGGGCATGAGTGAAAGCCCGTAAATATTGCTCAAGACCCCGGTTCTTGACCTCGGTTTGGCCATCCGATTGGGGGTGGTAGGCCGTGCTATGCTTCAAGGTCGTACCACTCAAGCGATGGAGTTCTCGCCAAAAGGTACTTGTGAAGATGACGTCGCGATCCGACTCAATGGAAGTCGGGATGCCGTGATGCTTGACCACTATTTCAACAAATAAGGCAACAACCTTAAAAGCATCATAAGAGGTACCCAAGGTACCGAAATGTGTGTACTTAGAGAGCCGATCGATGACAACAAAGATGGTGGTGAATCCCCGAGATGGCGGTAGCCCGACAATGAAGTCAATAGACATATCGTCCCACACCCGATGAGGAATTGGAAGTGGTTGTAATAAGCCCCCGGGTTTCTTTATGCTATACTTAGTGGCTTGACACGTAAAACATGCATCCACGAACTGCCTCATGTCACGACGCATCCCGGGCCAAAAGAACTGCGGTCCACGCCCGGATGGCCGGCGCTTGGTGCCGAGTGAAATTTAGTGAGGATCGTATCCTTGAGGGGCGAGTCGGAGCTCAAGACGATGCGGTGCCCATAATAGACGATGCGGTGCCCAAAGATCCCTCGGACGCAGCCTTGTGATGGGCGATCAAATCCGGTATAGTCGAGTTCTCCAATTGCACCTTTTGAATCAACTCGGGTAACGGTTGAGAGAGAGCGAGAAACTGAGCAATGGCGGGTTCATGATCGATCATACACCGAGATAAGGCGTCCGCCACCTTGTTACTAGACCCGGTCTTGTACTCAATGCGGAATTTATAGCCCATGAGTTTGCGAATAAAGAACTGGTGGTCCGGAGTCTGAATGACTTGTGATAAGAGTTCTTTCAAACTCTTTTGATCCGTCCGGATGAGGAATTCTCTACCGAGCAAATATTGGCGCCACTTTTGGACCGTTGAAACTATAGCAAATAACTCACGGTGATAGGCGGACGAACCGCGACGGCGCGGCCCGATGACCTTGCTAAAGAACGCAATGGGACGTTCTTGTTGCAAGAGAACGGCACCCACCCCAACGTCGAACGCGTCGGTCTCTACTACAAAGGGCGCCTCAAAATCAGGAAGCTGTTATACCGAAGGTTGCATCATAATCTGTTGTAGCTTACGGAAGGCAGCCTCAGCGTCCTTGGACCATGCAAATTTATCCTTCTGCAAGAGAGTGGTAAGAGGTGCCGCAAGAGATGCAAAGTGCTGAATAGACTTGCGGTAATAGCCCGTGAGGCCCAGAAATCCCCGAAGATGCTTGACGGTTTTCGGGACAGGCCACTTCGCTATAGCCTCTAATTTACTTGGGTCGGCCAACAATTGTCCATTGGCCACAATATGCCCTAAGTACTCAACTTTTGAAGTCGCAAACGAACACTTGGATCCCTTTACCACGAAATGATGGTCCTGCAAGATCTGAAGGGCGATATCAAGATGATGAACATGCAACTGCAAATAGGCACTGTAGATTAAGATATCATCAAAGAAGACAATAACAAAATCACGTAAATAAGCTGCAAAGATCTGATTCATGGCCGCCTGAAAGGTCGACGGAGCATTCGTCAACCCGAATGGCATCACCAAGAATTCAAAGTGACCATCATGTGTCCTGAAAGCTGTTTTGTAAATATCTGAAGTATGCATACGGATCTGATGATATCCGGAGCGAAGATCCAGCTTAGTGAAGAACGCTGCTTTCCCAAGCTCGTCAAATAACTCATCAGCGGTGGGAATGGGAAAATTGTCAGCCACTGTAACTGTATTCAAGGCCCTGTAATCCACACAGAAACGGAAGGATCCTTTCTTTTTCTTGACAAGGAGGGTCGGAGATGAGAATGGGCTAGTGCTGTGCCTGATAATTCCCTGTTGTAACATATCCTGAACCTGCTTCTCAATCTCGGATTTCTGAAAGTATGGATACCTGTATGGCCTGACATTGACGGGTTTAGAGCCTGCCTGTAAATGAATACGATGGTCCCAAGGTCGTTGTGGAGGTAATCCCTTAGGCAAACGAAAGACGCAGGCGTGGGACGCCAATACCTCACGAATTTCGTGAGGGAGTTCCGTTGGAAAAGTGGTCCCTGATCCTGAACCTGACTCGTCTGAAGCATCAGCTGACACGATCTCATAGCACTCGACGACGGCGTTAGACGCCACCAAAGATTGCAAGGCGCTAAAAGTGATACCCTTCGGAGCTTGGCGATCGCCCTGTAGCGTTACAGTTTGATCTTTCCACTTGAATTGCATCAACAGCTTGGCATAATCATGAGATACCATGCCTAGGGTTTGTAGCCATTGCACACCGAGCATGAGTTGCGGCCCATGAACCTGTAATACGAAGAGATCGATGTCGAACTTATAGCCTTACAACGTCAAAGGCGTGGCAGCACACTGATGGGTACATAACAGCGATGCGTCGTTGCCCACGTACACCCGGAATGGCGTGACCTTGGAGAGTGGTAAATGAAGGCGTTCTACCACGTCGGGGTGAATGAAATTGTGTGTGCTTCCGCCATCGATCAACACCTGCACCGAAATATCACCGATTAAGCCCACGAGTTCGAGAGATTTAGGATTAGCCAAACCTTCTAAAGACAACACAGTGGACATATCTACGGTGACGGCCGTGTCACAATCGGTGAGCAGGGCCTCCTCCACGTCATCTGGATCGTCGCTACCGAGCAATGCCAAGAACCGATGCTTGCAACGGTGACCGGGGTTGAATTTCTCGTCACAGTTCCAACAAAGACCTTTAGCCCGGCGTTCTTCCCGTTCAGCCACCGATAAGCGCCGAATAGGTAGTGACGAGAGATTGGTGGTGTTGCCATGCGTCGGAGGTTGTTGTGGTGTTGGTGTGGCCGCGGATGTCGTTGCGGGGTTGGCGGAAGGAGTCGCCTTGAACCCTTGCGCGTTCCACGGTCGGCGAGGACCCGAGGAAGCCTGAATAGTGTCCGCGTAAGTAGCGGCAAGTTCGTTAGCCAACGCAAAGGCATGTGCTAACGTCGTCGGCGCCAGTAAATTCAACTCACGACGAACGGGTAGTTTGAGGCCCTCTTTGAGCATGGAGATGAGTGTGTCCTGAGGTACGCCACGGGTTTTATTCAACAGCGTTTCGAACTCGGTTTGGTACTCCGCGACGGTGGTCTTTTGCTGAAGTTTAGACAACCGGCCGGTGTAATCCACATAATGTTGGGGATCAAACCTCTGTTTCAGCGCTTCTAAGAAAGCCGGCCAAGTCTCGATCAAGTGATTGAGACGTTGATAACGGAACCACTCTGATGCAGGGGCTTCGATGAGCATGCCAACAAGCTGAAGAAGCTCGTGAGCAGGCGTATGAAAATAGTCGAAGTACGACTGAATACGGTATTCCCATCCTGCGGGGTCGGACCCATTGAAACGAGGCGCCTCCACCCGAATCTTAGGTGGTTGATCCTGCCCTTGGTGATCGTCCGCCAGTGCACGCGGTGGTGGCGGAGGTGGTGGTGGGAGACCCGGTGGGACTTGTTGCTGCTGACGGGGTTCCTCCGCGGCGTTTTGACGGGGTTGTCCCGCGAAAGGATGTTGAGCGTGGACGCCACGGTCATTGTCGGCAAGGATGTTTCGGGTTTCCAAGATATGGAAGACTTGGTCTACCCGACGGCGCTGCTCATGGTACCGTTGGTCTTGCTCTGCTCTAGACTGGCGAACTTCCGTGGTTAGGGCTTGGATGAGTTCGCGCACGTCTTGGTCAGCCTGCCTAAGGGACGAACTGCTGTCGTCGGTTGTCATGCTGGGAGAGAGTTCAACTATGGAAGCACCAATTGGTACACCCTGCGGATACTTGCGTACCAAGGTAGGGCTTGAAGCCGAAGAACACGAACGTAACCGGTGAAAGGAGGGAGAAAAGGAAGACTTTGAGGGAGGCAGAAATTAGGGTAGTAATATTTTCTTGTTATTCATTGTGAAAACATAACAAGTTTTTATACTAACCCTACGGATTCAATAAAAAACGACTCAGGAAAGAATCCGATAGAAAACCTGAGAAGGAGGTTATAATTATCCTCAACAATAAAAATAATGAAAATTACATAAAATAATAATAATATCAATCCCTAACCTTAATAGGTAACTTCTTCTCTCTAGCGGGTCGTGACCGAACCGCTGTTGGTTCGGTATGGTCCATATCAAGCCCGCCCTCCTTTGTTAGGGCCTAGCCCTTTCGTTGATCAAAAAATTTCCATAATTGCTTATTATTTCCCTGCTCGTTTTTTTTTCCATATAAGTTTTGTTTCAAATAAACCATTTCCTCGTCTTTATTTTTATGGATGAGCAAGGACCACCCTAACTTCCGCCACCACCAAAAGGATGGATAATGTAAAATAATCTTTCGTCCAGCGTAATTACATTTTCTAGTTTTTGTCTGTGTGCACAAAGCAAGACCACCTCGTTGGAAGAAATTGAACCTGTTTCACCATGTTATAATCAGTAGGATAATACCCATATCAGCACTTTTACAAGTACACATGTTCATGTTATAGGAAAAGGACAGTTGTGTAAATAGTGAGAGTTTGGGCCATTTTTGTAATAATGTGTAAAGCTGAAATTTTTTAGAGTGATTGTTATATGGTGATTTTTTTTTGTAATAATTTGCTTTGTCTGACAGTATTCATTCAGCCAAAAACAGAATTCTTGTATTCTCTCTTTCTCTTTTTTTTTTTGGTCGAAAAGCTAAAGCTTCATTAATAAGAACGCGGGCTAGCCAATGATAGTGCGGGGGAAAGCTCTACCCCCGACATCGTCCAAAAAAAAGCTCAAAGAGTCTTCAAGAGGCTCGTACAAGATATGAAAACCAAAAGGAAAAGACAAAGCAAATTTAGCAAGGAAGTCGGCGACCGCATTCCCTTCCCTAAAGACATGAGTCACTCGGATATTCCAGTCCCGAGTGAGGAAGCCGTGGCATTCATGAGCCAGGCTGAAAAGCGGGTGAGTACGAACGGGGAGACCACGGACCAAGCTCACCGCTAAAGCCGAATCCGACTCCAAAACGACCTTGCGTAGGCCTTTATTCCAAGCAAATTTGAGCCCCTTGCGAATCCCCCATAACTCCGCCATCACAGCGTTGCAAAGTCCGATGTTGAACACAAATCCACCAACCCAGTTGCCCCGCTTGTCCCGCAGAACACCACCAGCCGCCGCCCTTCCATGCTCGTCAACAGCGGCGTCGGTGTTAATTTTAATTTCCCCCTCCTCCGGTTTGGTCCAAGAGAAAATCGCGATTCTCCTAGACCCACTCTGCGCCTTCCTTCTTCTATCCCAGCTCTCTTTATACTCCTTCGCCCGCTCCAACACGAACTCGGGTTCGCTGCTGGACTGCGCCGTGCTTCCGAACACTGCACCGTATTCTCTCTTTCTCTACTCAATCAAGGAAACACAAATTGCCCGGTTCTTATTCTTGATTTTGGAACCCGCGATTGTGTATGTTGGATTGTTGTTCAATTTGAGCATTAGTCCTGATTCTATCCCTTTTCTTTGTCAATATTCTGAAGATACAGTTTTGCGGTATCAAATGGTATCAGAGCAGTCCTTCCTCGGCTCAACAATGGTGGATCCAATCTGTGAATTGAAGCAATTGCATCAAACAAGAGACATCAAGCAGTATTATGAAGCTTTCGATGCGATTCAGAGATGCATTCAGTGGCCAGAAGAGTTCTTGATTCGTTGGTTTATTGCTGGCTTAAAGTGGGATATTCGAAAAGAAGTTCAATCCATTCAACCACAGACGCTAGTTCAAGCTTATGCATATGGTAGGATGTACGAGATTGCATATCCAAGGGGACGTCCGATCCAGAAATGTTCCTCACCGACCTCGTGTATTTCAATTTTGATTCCAGCCATTCAAGAAGATGCCAATCACGATCTTCAATTGGAACCGCGAGAAGCTTCAAGATTTAGATAGATCGGAGGTGCTGGATTAAACTGACATGGATGCAACCAATTCGATCGAGCTTGAAGAAGAATCAGAACAAGAGTTCGCACGCCATGTGTTGATGAATTTCCCAGGTACGATATGATGCCAAGTGATGATGTATTGTATGATAGAATGGTGAAAAATGATGATGCTACAATAATTGCTCAAGATTTTGTTCAAATTGGGATAAACTATGAACAAATCTTGATGAAAGGGCCTTATGATATGCATGCATCCCACGTGTTCGATGAAATGCCAATGTCAATTTCTGGTCAAGGGGTTCAATTGTTGGTTGTTGAACAAGATGATTCTAAGGCTATTGAGTTGATAAATGGTTATATGAAGATGATAGGAGATTTGATTGCAGTTTCCAAACTTGGAAGTAGAGTTGAGATTTTTGATCCAGGTGGAGGAAACAAAGAAAAGATTGGTGCTGATTTTGAAAATTTGTCAAGGAGTTTAGTGGGAGTTCATAGTGCATATCACAAGTTTGAAGGTATTGAACTTATGCCTTATGATGGAGGAAAGTTCAGCCTTATAAAAGGTACGGTGACTTGATACAAATTCAGCTTGGAACATGGGCTGATTTTTGCTAAGATACATCAGAGATTCTTGTTTTTGACTAGTTATTTTGATGGTGAGCTCCTTACGGAAAATGACATTGAATTCATTGCAATTTTGCTGCCTTATGACAGAGGGAAATTTCGATTTATGTTTGATGATGAAGAAGCACAACTCATTGTTAGAATTACAGGGATACTGCAGCTAAGTAGTCTTCTTGTTGTCTTGTTTGCTGCTGAATTGACATTGCATTTTGGTAGAGTTGGTGCTGAATTTAGGTTACAATGGGACCCTGGGGGAAAGTTTATAACCTAACAGAGGGCTGTAATGCCAAATAACTGCAGGGCTGATCTGGGGTATTTGCTTGAGCATTGGTAAGTATTGGAGTTGTTTAGCTGGAAGTGACAATCAGTTGCTAGGGACGATTTGGTGCATAAAAACAGAAATGCGTGCAACCCTCTCCTGCAATTGTTCCAGTGACATTCTGTGATGAAGAAACCTGCATTTTGCCCTTGATTTGGTTAAGGAAGTTGCATCCATTAGTGGTGGAACTCAAGAATTTGCCTCTGACTTTATGTGTGCACAACAATTGCAAGTTAGCAAGGATTTTTTTTTTTGCTTGGGTTTGTCTTGCTACTGCCTGGTTGTTGCTGGTTGCATCTTTCGAAAGTACATCTGTTAAAACCTTGAGGTCAAGGTTTCCTAGGAGGGGAGGATTTGTTATAGGAAAAGGACAGTTGTGTAAATAGTGAGAGTTTGGGCCATTTTTGTAATAATGTGTAAAGCTGAAATTTGTTAGAGTGATTTTTATATGGTGAGCTGCGTCTCACAGTATTCATTCAGCCAAAAACAGAATTCTTGTATTCTCTCTTTCTCTACTCGATCAATGAAACACAAATTGCCCGGTTCTTATTCTTGATTTTGGAACCCGCGATTGTGTATGTTGGATTGTTGCTCAATTTGAGCATTAGTCCTCATTCTATCCCTTTTCTTTGTCAATATTCTGAAGATACAGTTTTGCGGTATCAGTTCACAGCTAAACCATTTGCCATTATTACATCCAAATGCCTTGGTTTTATTGATTAACTTTCCGTACCTTGCATTATCAGATGAACATTTCATTTTTTTTTGGCTTATAAGTTACAGGATTGTTCAATCTATTCTAAATTAAGTTCCCCGAGATAAATGAACATTCATTTGCGAAATAATCCATATGGAACATCTTCCCTTCTTGGCAACTGCGGATTTACTAAACCATCAAGCAAAGATGACACTTCCAATGGTTTAAAACAAAAGTGATGAGAAAAATCAAGTCAAGCACAACGTCCAGCCCCTCAATACAGGTATTGACAATACATTCACTCAGATACAAGGTTCGTCCCCAAATAGAGAGTTAGAGAATGTGTGACTACAAGTTGTTAGATCACTGTTACATGCTACAGATGATGAGGGCCAGGGAAGACTTGATAAATGCTCCAAGCATGATACATAATAATATCAATAATAATAATAATAATAATAATAATCACACAAGACAACTAATCTCCTCTACCTTCTCTCAAACTCCTCCCTCTTCTATAGTCTACTTCTGCATCGGAGTAGGATAAGCCCATGTCATACTTCCTTCTGCCTCCGCTTATGCCCATATTACAGAACACATCATCATCCCTATCAGTCACAAAATGGCCGCCCCGTGCCCTTTCTCTAGTACGCATCTGGTTCTTCTCGTTACATGATGCATTATTGCCTGCAATATTTTTTCCACAATTGAATCAGATAAAAACCATCTAAAACTGTCATTAAATAAAATCTTGCAACACATTTACAAAACCATACAACCACAATGCCATCTAAAACCCTCAGCACCATACACATGTTTATACATAACCACCCACTATCACCAAAGGTGCTGACCAAAGTCACCCACTTCCCAACAAGGCCCTTATTTGTCTTGTTTTGATGCATCAATGCACGCTTTGCCAATAAGAACACGATGCCAGAGCAAGGGAGCAAGCTTTGAATTGTTTCCTCATGTCATGCATCAGCAATGAACACTCCACAATCAAGAGCCAAGGGATATTGCTTTACAGAAATACAACCCAAAACAGCACATAGCCCAAACCAGCCAAAGAAACAAGGCATTAAATTGAGTCAAGGGGATATTGCTTTACAGAAATATTGATCTGATGTAATTCGTAACCCTTTCTGAAAATTATGAATACCTAAACCTTATCAACCATAAATTCATTTCTCTTGCTATGGAGATGATGTGCTATAGTTTACAACTCGACCACAAGTTAGGACAGAAGGCTAATATAAATCATGCAAAACAAATTATCCCTGAGAAGCAACAAGTAGAGCAAATCAAATTATAAGTTCACAACTCGACCACCTTATAAATCATGCTATAGTTGACAACTCGACCACCTTTTAAGTTTGGACAGAGGCTAATATAAATCATGCAAATCAAATTATCTCTGAGAACAAACAAGTAGAGCATTATCTTAAGGGTTTATAAAGTGGTGTTATTATATTGTATTCTTCCATTAGTCCCTCCTAAACCCCATGAACCACTGGATATATTTAACATTCAAAACTTTCCTTTAAAGATGAACAAGCCAAACCAAACCCATTTCATCTCTGTCTCTTCAAATCCATTATTTCCTATCAATACATAAACTAACCTAACAGCCCAGAAAATTGTTGTACAGTCTATAGCAACCAAACAACTGATCCGCACTCTATACATACATGAATTGTAAATAGAAATTGAACTTCAGAAAGACAGTGATGCATTTTAGACCAGACCATATTATCTCAAACTAACCTGCAAACCCACTGGCCAGAACTCTCACTTCATGCCGCATTTCCTCATCAATTTCATTTGGCTCTAATTTGGTGCCCTTCTCACTCTGTGAATTGGTTTTCAGCTCAGGAACTTCAGTATGCACCTTGCTAGAGAGGGGAGGCAGCATGGTGAACGAGTCATCCATAACATCAGATATTTCAACATATTGAGCTGTAGTAATTATTTCATCAGCACTAAATCCAAACGATGCTCTATATGCCTCTAATTCTTCGACATCTTGCTTGGTGTTCTTATTTTGTCGGTTATGGTGAAAACTTCCACCATTAGAGTGGATATCTGAGTCCTTGGAGATACTTAATCTTCCACCAGAATGAGATGGTTGGTCCAGGTAGAACTGAGCAAATGTCTCAGGACAGAAGAAATTAGAATCTCGAGGCATGGATGAACTAGTACCAAGTGGTCCAGATCCATTTGTAGGATGTTTTGTACTCTCAGCAGGATATAAATTATCCCACTGTGAAGCGAATTCTCTATCAAGAAAAGGAGATGATGAGTAATTGCCTGATGCCCTTGAAGCAGGTGATATAAGACTACTAGGGGGACTTTCTGGTGAAAATGGATACGTTGCCTGTAGATCACTTTTGGAAACACAAGTTTTTCCAGCACATTTGAGGTCCACAGTGGATGAAAGGAATTGAGCATAAGGGACATCTGGAGAAGATGGTGTCGTCAAGTGAGCTAGTTCTGGTGGAGGAGTAAAAGGAGCAGTGGAAGGTTCAGTAGTGAAGGTAGAGAATACCGGCGGAGAGACCAATTGCGTCTCATGGGCATATGGTCCAGTAGCATACATAGTAGAGGAGGGCCCCCCGGGAGAACTAGCAGATAAGGATGGAAAACAAGTCGGGGATTGAGCAGTTGAAGGAAATGCAGAATTGCTGAATGAGGCAGGGGAGGAAGGTGGAGCTAGAAGATGTGGTGGTAGGGAAGTTGCTTGATTTGTTAGCCCAACTGCCTGAGGCCCATTGGATTGATTTGAAGAAGCATTGCCCTCTGGAGTTCGAGCTGCTGGTACGATACGCTTTCCACCTCTTTGAGCACTAAAGCAAGGTAGACGAACCCAACACCCGATCCATTTTTTCCACTGCAGTGAGCACAAGTAATTCAATCACCCAATGCAATTAATGCACTCAAGCAATAGATGAAACATGAAAATTGAAAGGTTTTGTACTAGGATACGTAAAGATGTCTTCTCCATGCTATGCATATTACTGAAAGTTGTTCAAGAACAAATTTAGGATATACTTGAATCCTAGCAACAGTCATAAAAGGACTTGCACTTAACTACTCTTGTGGAGAAGTATCATTTCATGACAATATTATGCAGCAGGAGGAACAACTATACTAGAACATAATTCAATTCAAAAATAATTCCAAGTAGAATGAAAAGGCAACAGACAAATGAGAAATTCAATATCTAGCTTACAGGTACGGTGATGCTTACAGGCGTGCTAGTGCTACTACAAAAAAATCATAAAGTACGCAACTAGAACAAACCCTTATCAATTCAGACTTCACCTAGTTTGAAATCAGACTTTACCTACTATGCAAGAATCACACCTTAGTCCCTATTCCTATTTGTGTGAAGGCTGCCTATAATAAAGTAAGAAAGAAATTAAAACAACATGTACCTGAAGCTCAGATCTGAAGCATATATTAGAAAAGTAGGCAGTAACAGTGCAACCTATTAGTAGCAAAGCATACTATCCAACAAGTGAAGAAAACGAAAAGGGATAGGGGGCATAGAATCGAAGTGAAAAGCACAGATCTGCAAAATTAAGAAGAGTAAATTACCCGTTGCTGCAGCGGAAATCTGTTCTGCTCTGACCCCATGGCCGGGGAGAGTGAAAAGTGGGGAACTCAGGCAGGCTAATTAACCTGGTGGACACTCTCGCATTCACCTTGTCGACAAAGACGGAGGAGGATAGAGCTGGAAGGAAGCGAGGAGATAGATGGATAGATAGATACAAGTGTAAGTGCGAAAACTTCTACTTTAGAGAAAGGGCAATTTGTCTGCAGAACTAAGGGCATAAAAGAAATCACATGCAAATGAATGAGAAAGGAAAAGGGGAAGAAAGCAACAATGGGGCAAACAAAAGCCAAAAAGAAAGAAAAGAGAAAAAGAAGACCACCAAATAAAAAGCAGCACAAAAAGAACCAACTCTGCTCGACTCTTATCCCAAACCAATCCTACTTACTGCCGAAGACATCGTCCAAGAGCGTCTGACCACTCCTAGCGAATATAGTTTATGACCCGAACCGGTCCGATCCGACCCCGAACCAGCTCGCCTGTTCGTTTCTTTTTCTTTCTTTGAGAAAAAAGGGAAAAATAATACATTGGATCAATACCAACAAGAGAGGCGTGGGATTGAAAGAGAAGAAGAGAGCACAAAGTAATGTGTGACAGAACTCAGAAGTACGAATATTATGCAGCTTATCGTCGTATGTCATTAGTTAGATCGGGCTCTGGTCTGACCGGGTAGTGTACTTTGCTCCCATTTCTCCAAACTAATGACCCGGTTCAGTGTAGTGCACTTCCAAACGACTTGTGAATGATTCGTTCTGGAAAACGAGCTTGGAGGCCAAGCTGAATAGGGTATTTTCCAAATTTACTACACTTTCCTTCCTTCTACACATACACCTGTAAGACAGTAAGTATCGTATTTGTGCTACAAGTATGGTCTTTGTGCACACTTTTGATCGGGCTCCAATACCCTTACGGGCTTACCCTTGGTTCAACTGAAATCAAACAGCTGAATATCATTTTAGATCCATCACGACACAGTAATAGTAGAATCTATTATGACAAGGGGAAAAAAATCAATCTTCCGGGCATTGAACTTGATCATGTAGATGGTCTGTCCAAAAATGTTCAGTCCCAAACTTAAACAGTACGTTGCTCTGTTGAACAATAAAGAAAGATGCCAATGAATTCAATCCTTTGTGAGTTTTACACTCAACACTGGCTAGTATTTTTCATATTGATGATTGAGTTGATGTGAAATTTCACTTGGCCTTCTTTGGTTCCTTGGCGTAGTTGTCTATTAGTCTCTCCACATCTTTCCAGAACAGACCTTCCACCAAGACTCCATCCTTTGTGAACCTAAAGCATCAGCAAATACACACACGTGACAAGTAATAAGCCCGTATCCAGAAAAGAATGCATCAATTTGAGCACAAGCATCCCATAATCCTGCACAGAACAGGATATGATAATGTCTTTTCTTTAAGTGAGAGAAAAGATACAAACCATTTAGTTACGCTTTTGGTGAACTCTACAGGTTTGTTCGCAGAGACGGAGCTTGGATCGGAGCTTGCTATAGTCAGTGTGTACATATCTGAGAATCTTGGCAATTTGGAAGACACTTCCAGGCCAGTTGTAGTGAACGATCCCTGATACATACAAATCAATGGTCAACCCTGATGCCCAATACCCATGGAAAAGGGCTGATTCCAAACGTTACAGGGCAATATGAAGAGGAACACAAGTTAAGACGGAAAGAAATCCCAAAAGAAAAACAAGAACAAAAAAGTCTGCTTCAACTAAAATATAGCTTTATTTTCTAAAGCAGACCTTGAAAGAGACAACAACAAGATTTCATCCTTAATAAACCACAGTAGTTTTCTTTTTACGATATATATATAAACACACACACACACATGTATATATATATATATATGCAAAGCCGAGCCACCATCATTTAGAGAATCCAGCAGCGAATAAAGTATTATGTCAACATTCCTCAAAAAAAAAGTATTATGTCAACACTTAATTCGAATATATTTATATGCATCAATGTACACCAAAAACCCACTGTATCATACTTGCAGAAAGCAATAATGTCACCATTATTGATGCAATTTATCCAAATAAAGCAACAGAATAGAAATTGCAATCAAACCGACAATACAGATCTAGTCAAACTTTTATAAATATGGGGTGAATGGATCAAGTGCATATGGTTTCCAATGCTCAATTAAAAACACAAGATCAAGCTGACATTAGAGATATATTTAAACTTATATGAAGAGGTGGTAAATGAATTTAAAGTGCATATGGTTTGTAATGCTCAATTAAAAACAAAAGATAGCATTTCTCCAGCTCATCAAAACTGAAGTTTTCCACTTCAGAACTACTATTATTTATGGCACATAAAATACTCTCAGTCAGATTTGCTATATCAAAAAAACACATCACCTTTCCAGAGAAACAGGTACAGAGAATATATTGTATATTTATACATCCAAGCTGAAACAGTAACCCCGAAAACTACAAGATCTTTATATCATAATAGATGTCCCGCTAGAATACATACCGGTGGTGGATAAGTGAATAAGATGGCATTCTTTTCCTTGGTGTATATGATAAGCTGCAACACTCCATTGAAGATGATATACGTGCTAATGTCAAGGATGAAACATTACAATCTATATAATTATTGATTAGCCATGTCAAGAAGGGGAATAGCATCCTCCCTAGAAGAATACTGGAGTAAAATGGCCACAAACTTATTTTTGGCACTGTTGGCTTGCCTTGTACTACTGAAATATATATAAACAAACAATTGAGAACATTTGAGGATGTATAAAGTGCAAATACAGAATGCAAGAAGGATATAATACGATACAACCAATCAGAAATTCCCGGTTGGAAGGGAATTTCTTGGGATAGAATTGTGCAACGAGTGCAATTACGATAATTATCGTCCCCAAGAATAACCTTATGTTACTCATCCTCACATCTTCAACATAGCCACGACTTGTAACAATCTAGCAAGGACAAATAATGGAAAGAGAGTGAAAATGAATCAGTCTTCATCCAAACAACAAACATAACCTAGAACATAAGAGATGCCAAATGATAAGGTAAGGACTGAAATTACTATTATATCTATGGAGTTTACTCCTGACAAAGTCATCAGTAAGTAGAAGCTAACATAAAGAAACATTGGATTGTTATCCAGGAAGAACCAATAGGATTGTTAATAGAACACTTGAGCTTGAACTAACAATGTGCATTGATGGATATCCTACTGATATATGTTGGTCCCTCAAATTTCCTGCCTTAGAAATGGATCAATGAGTCATAGGAGACTTAGGAGTCTCACACTCTCTCTTTCAGATTTTTTTAATAAAAAGTACTTGAGGAAACCTGGAAATATGACTATGGAATCGGCCTAAGGAAAGGTAGAAGAAGTAAAACCTGGAAATATGACTATGAAATAGAGCTAAGATGTACATTGTATCCGTCTTCAAAACCATGAAATGACCTATTGATGCGTTTAGAATATCATCCAGCTGTCTTGAACAGAAGGAATTTTACAAAGAATCAGATGGACTTTTACAGAGATCAAAACCCATCCTTCACTTCTAAATTCATATTTGAACTCCCTACTACTATAAATTCCCTGCACACGGCCCGGTTGCAACTGAAATCGGGGGAACGACCAGATATCATACTAAACCCTACCCCTGAATCTCCAAAACCACGGAACACAACCAACCAATCAGATCGGAAAATCCGAACACTCAAACCCTGAAACTGAAATTACACCGAGCCCAGGCGAAGCAAAATCCAACGATTATCCAGAAATACAGCAGAGATCAACAACGTAAAACAACGGGAAGGTAAATCGAGAACGCGCGAGTCAGGGGGAGAGAGAATGAAAAAAAAAGGACCTCGGTTACAGATTCGTCGAGGAGGTGCTTGATTGAATGGTGATCCAGTAAATTTGCCTTCTTAGGGTTCTTGGCGGCAGAGGCCCTGGTATCGTTCGCCATGACTACAACTCTCCGTAAACGTATCGCCCGTTGAATTTGGGTTCTTTCGCTGTTTCTCAAGTTGATTGCCGATATATGCAGCGCTCGGTAGGATTTGCTTTTTTAGGAAAACAAATCTTTTTATTTATTCCGTTTTTTTAATTATGCACCATTTTTTCGAAAAGATAAAAATTCGAAATATCAAACAAGAAGGGTAGTCTAAGGTTAAAAACAACTAGCTTAGCCTGTTGTGCCATGCACGACTATTCACTTAAAAATATTATAATAGAATTATATATTTTATAATTAAATATTTATATGGAAAATATTATATAAGTTTTATTATATAGACATGTTTTTTATCATTTAAAAAGAGTGATATTGTTTTTGAAGTTCATATAATCCAAAAAATACATATAAGACATAATTTTTTCAATCATTTATATATTTTTATTAAACCTGATTATAATATATTAAATTTATGTTTTACATATAATTTTTATCATATATTAATAGCGACTATAATAAATGTAAATACAATTAAAAAAATTCATCAACTGGTAAATCGATAAAGTTTATATAAATTAATAGAAAATGTTGAAAACCACAAATTTACTTGTATTAAAGAAATAAGTTGAATCCAATATTCATAGATTTTTCTTAATATGTTTGTAAAAGATTTTTCCCTGTAATGCTTTAAGAATTAATAATTGAAAAAAGCTTTTTGTTATAAGTAGATAAGAAGAAATTCAATAGGGAAACCCTATATAATGCGAATAATAAAAATTAGTTTTTTTTATATATGAGGTATGGTCGTAGGGTCAAAATTAATGTGGTGGTTCAAAACTACCACTTGTATGTTTATATTAGGAAATAAGGGGCATTTGTATAATTTGAGAAAAATTGTGGGATAATATTGTAAATAAGTAAAAATTATGAAAAAGATGTACGTTATCAAGATATAAAAATTTAATTAAGTAAATCAAATATAATTAGTTCATAGTAATTATATTTCAAAAATTCAAGATATATATTAGAATCATGTTTTTCAATTAAGTGATAAATTAAAAAAGATAGAATATCTTACCAAAATTTAAAATTTTGAATATATCTTTTACATAAATAGATAATATAATTTTATCAAATTAACTGAAATAACACAAATAAAAACATTTTTTTATCAAAAATACGGTGGGTCCAAGTGATATATTAAAAAGATAGAATATCTTACCAAATTTTGAAAATTTGATCATATCTTTTACATAAATAGATATAAGAAATATAATTAGATTAATTGAAATAGCATAAATAAAAGTTATTTTTATCAAATATGCAGTGAGGCGAGAATCAACGTGGTGGCTCGAAAACGGTGGGTTTATGGTAGTTAATTATCGTAGTTAAATAGGTGGAATTATGGTAGTTAATTAAAAGACTTAAAAAAAACAATTATTCTCAACAATTATTTTATGATATAATATGCGTAGATATTGCAAATGTTTTATCCTCATAAATTATTTGATGAGTGCGCAAAAAAAAAAAAATTATTTGATGCGGATATGATTTATGAAATAAGTTGAATCCAATATTCATAGATTTTTCTTAATATGTTTGTAAAAGATTTTTCCCTGTAATGCTTTAAGAATTAATAATTGAAAAAAGCTTTTTGTTATAAGTAGATAAGAAGAAATTCAATAGGGAAACCCTATATAATGCGAATAATAAAAATTAGTTTTTTTTTATATATGAGGTATGGTCGTAGGGTCAAAATTAATGTGGTGGTTCAAAACTACCACTTGTATGTTTATATTAGGAAATAAGGGGCGTTTGTATAATTTGAGAAAAATTGTGGGATAATATTGTAAATAAGTAAAAATTATGAAAAAGATGTACGTTATCAAGATATAAAAATTTAATTAAGTAAATCAAATATAATTAGTTCATAGTAATTATATTTCAAAAATTCAAGATATATATTAGAATCATGTTTTTCAATTAAGTGATAAATTAAAAAAGATAGAATATCTTACCAAAATTTAAATTTTTGAATATATCTTTTACATAAATAGATAATATAATTTTATCAAATTAACTGAAATAACACAAATAAAAACATTTTTTTATCAAAAATACGGTGGGTCCAAGTGATATATTAAAAAGATAGAATATCTTACCAAATTTTGAAAATTTGATCATATCTTTTACATAAATAGATATAAGAAATATAATTAGATTAATTGAAATAGCATAAATAAAAGTTATTTTTATCAAATATGCAGTGAGGCGAGAATCAACGTGGTGGCTCGAAAACGGTGGGTTTATGGTAGTTAATTATCGTAGTTAAATAGGTGGAATTATGGTAGTTAATTAAAAGACTTAAAAAAAACAATTATTCTCAACAATTATTTTATGATATAATATGCGTAGATATTGCAAATGTTTTATCCTCATAAATTATTTGATGAGTGCGCAAAAAAAAAAAAAATTATTTGATGCGGATATGATTTATGGTAGTTAGTTATTGTTTTATCCTCAAATAACTGTTTAATAGGTGGCCACAAAGATATAATTTATGGTACGTAGTTAATTAAAAGATTTTAAAAATTATTTTGGTTAAATATGTGGTGGGGCCAGAATCGACGTGGTGGCTCGAAAACGGTCGGCTTTTATAATATATATTGATATATTGATTGCAATGAATGCTAAGCCAAAGGCCACTTGGTCTAGTGGTAAGACCTCAATAGGGAGAACTTGAGGTCCCCGGTTCGATCCTCACTGGCGACGAAGCTACAAATTTAAATTTTCAGATTATACCTCTCACCTGTTCACATGTGCTCTAGGCCGAGTATTACTCGGACTACCCTAATTCTCACCAGTTCAAATTAAAAAGAAATTGCCATGAATGCCTAAGTGGATCACAAAATTTAGCAGAACCGACTAGGGGTTCGTACGAATCATCGAAATAGCACATATGTGACTGGTCAATCCATCACGGGTGTGCGTAATGGACAACTGACGTTCCATCTACCGACATTAAAGATGTTCAGAAGCCTTAGAACACCAAGTGACGTGACCCAACCACAACTCTAACTCTTCGAAAGATGAGTACTAAAAACAAGCCACCCGGTTAAGAAAATTATGCTCCACTTAACCACGTTATGTCAAGATGGTTTTTTTTCGTTCTTTTTTTTTTATCACTTTTCACCTCTATAAAAATATAAAATTACCTCATCAAGATCTATGAAACAAGCCAATTCGGTCATATTGCATCATTTTGGGTTCAGATTGAGCACGAGATCGGATTAATCAAAGTAAGGGTCAAGTCGGTCGGGTTTATCGAGCGGTTTGGGTTGATTTAGCAAGTCAAGAATGTCAATCCTTTTATGATTGTTTCAATAATATTATTGTTAGAAAGTCGGTTCGTGTTTTGATGGTTCCAAACAGGTGACAAAGTCGCCGGCCTAAACAAGGTTGCTGATGAAGTAGCCGACTTGTATTTCTGGACAGACACGTGCGGAGTTCCATAAAAGGCAATGCCACAATGCCGCATTTTTTGTTAAGATAACTTCGGAAGCAGCTCCAAAAGAGTTTATTAAGGCAAGTTGAAGTGTGCACAGAAAGAAAAATGATCAAGAGATCATTGAAGATATTGAAGATGATTATATTGTGTCTTAGGGAGATAATTAAGGAAGGATCTTGTAAAGATTGCACATGATTCATATCTCGTACAAATTAAATGAATCGGGTGGCAATTTTAGCCTCTTAGTTCTCTTTATATACTCTCGTGGGATTAGAGTTAGAACCAAGGAGCTTGAGCGAATTTATGTATTGCGAGTGTGGTGTTGTAAGGAGATCGTGAGATTCGGTCTTCGTGTGGTTGAGTGCGAGTGAGCTATAGCGAGTGAGGATTAGACTAAGGTAAAGGTACTTGCAAGAGAGTGTGGGATACACTTCTTGGAGTAGGAACACCTTTGTAATCCGAGAGATCAATATAGCGAGCAAAGTGTTCTTCAAGTCCTTTCAAGTTGAAGCTTGAAAGACAAGTGATTTTTCCCTAGATAAACTAGTTGGTTTGTAGAGGGTTTTTCACTCTAAATCTCCGTGTTCAAATCTGGTATTGTTAAGTCGTTCTTGTGTTTTTATTCCGTTGCGTAAACATAAGTTATTGACTTTGGTCCCCGACATCGTATATGTCGACGACTTCGAAGTACTAACCGTTCCTACAATAATGATTAAATAATATATCTATACTATTTTACAATAAATATACGCTTAAAATAAGTCAATCCAATGGTTCGGCCGAGTTCAAGTATCTATACTGTTTTACAATAAAAATGGTCGGGTCAAGTATTATCAAACTTTTCCATCATCTTCATCTTTTTAAATTAATTCACATGATAAACATCTTTTTAAACAAGTTTTTCGAGGATAGAGAGAGTAGTACGACATGAATTTATCGTAAACAAGCTCTAATATAAAATAAAAAAAGTCATTACTTCTTTTCATAGACTATATCATTAATCGAGGGAATGGGTGGGGGGTCTCTTTTGGGGTGATAATGCGATGCATAGTCCTTCTTTAAAAACATTGCACTAACTAGTTTCCCTCGTTGATATAAAAACCTACATTCTCCTCTTTTTCTTTCCATTTTTCTTTTCTCTCTTCTAATCTCCCTCTCTCCTCTCATTTTTCCAGATCTGGGAGAACCTTATATCTAAACCACCGACGTGGCTTCTCCGACAGCCTTGAATCCTTCTGAGCCTGGTTCAATTCGACCCTGATGTCTCGTTGTTCCTCTATTCCAAGTCATATTTGGGTTCGTCTAAGCCCTAACGAGCCAGATATGGCCTCGTGCAAGTATGTTGGCCCCTCCATCGCCCTCTCCTACATCGTCATCGCCTCCTCCACCCTCTTCTCTTTCTTCTCCTACCGAATTCTTCGTCAACGTCCCCGTCGCCAATGGATCCTTCTCCTTCATCTACATCGAGCTCAACAACCTCGTAGGCTTGTCTTCTTTGGAAACGTTGATATTACTCTTCGTGGGCTTGCCTTCTCCCTCTACACTCACATATTTGTACACATATATATGTATTATTTGCCTGTGTACACTCTTCAGTCTCGAAAATTAAAGGGTTGAAATTCAATTTTGCCGTGCTATTTGCCTATGTTTTGGAGACACGTTTAAATGCGATGACAAGTTTTGAACTCGGTCATAATTTTTAAACGGGGTGACAAGTTTAAAAGGGGTGATAAGGTTTAGGTTCTGTTTTTTCAACTAGAAAAAATTAGCTGTAGTTTTAGTTGTAGTTAAAATTATTAGAAAGACTCTGTTTGGTTTGCTAAAATCAACTAGTTTGTAGTTGTGAAAAAAGTTTTTACAAGCAACTCAAAATTTTTAGGTTTTCATCTAGTTCTTGTATTGCTTCCATGTGTAAGGGCATTATATCCTTACTCTTTTATTAAACTAACCATGAATTGGTTGGATTTAGTACAAACAATTTCGGGTAACTTGTAATTACTACCATGAAAAAGAAAATAGATATTGACATCACATTAAATTAAGAGGGATTGGGGTGGGGGGCACGTTTTGGGGGGTTATTAGAGAGGCTAATCGGCCTCCAAAATTAATTAGCTAACTAGGCTAAGTATAAAAAGCGGGACTTTTATTATATTTGGTTTTTTTCAGCCCCCTCTCTCTCCACGCTGCTTCCCTCTCTTCCCGAAACTCGCTCGCTCGCTTGCTCCTGTTCCCTTTTTGTATGTACCAGGGTTCATTAGCTTTAAGACGTGGCAATAGGAGGTTAGTAGTGCATAATTCTCTTCTGGACATCCCCTGATTATGTCTTGAGCTTTCTCTCTTGCTTTTCTTGCTTTCTAGTAACTTACCCTCTCATGGAACTCTTTTTGTACATCATTTTGAATCTGGTGCACATCAAGGCCATTCTTCACACCTTCGAACCTGCAATTACAATCACATGTTATTAGATGACAGGTATATATTAACATGCAACAAGAGAAGTGATCTTGTCTTAATCTGCTTAGCAACAGTTATGTAGGATGGTTTGTGATACTTTTGAAATCTAGTGTCAAAGGAACAAGTGTGCTTGTAGGTGTACTTCCTTATTTGGAAGTAATCAGCATCTTTCACCTTGGTTGCCAGCACTAACCAAGTGCATTGCTTGTCCACGCACACCAGTCTATATATTTGTGTTGTGGTCTTGTGGACTTGTCCACTTTGTACCCAAATTTGTCTCTTAGTGCTTGCTTTTCAACGGCAGCTTTGAACTCTTTCTTTGATGGGTACAACTGCCCTACTTTCAAGAAGCCATTGTTTGTTATCTTCTCTTCAACATTATCTAGTATTTCAAACATTTCTTCATCAGCATATTCAGCCATCTCAACAAATTCATACTCCTCACCAGCAACCACCAATCTGTCATCTGATACACCAATAGTATAGCCAACTTGTTCCAACCTGTCATTAGTTGCAGCTACGCTATGCCCATCACCTTGCAACCTGTCATTTGACGCACATGTCTTCGTCCGCAAGGTCACATATTGTAATATCCGCAAATTTTATAAAATGGATTATGAAATTTTCCTTAGTTTTATGACTCAACTTTGTCTTCGGAACGACAAGAGAAAGGGCAAAGGTCACCTGATTAACCGTGTAACGTTGGATAACGCTTAACGGAACCCTCAAATTCAAAAGTTCATAAAACTTTTGTTAGAGCTCGGCATCGAGTGATTCCAAATCCTAATGGTAGATAAAGAAGTCTAGATTCATCCCTTAAAATTTGAGGTCATTCTGATAAGTATCCAGAAAGTTATGTCAATTTTACTAAAATGTTGCCCAGTCCCTGGAGGGCAGCGACCGCCTCCGGGCATCGGGCGCCGCTTTGCTGCAGAAGCAAGTGGCTCGACGGGACACATTCTTTGTGGGGGTCGTGGTTTCAATTCCTGCAATGGTTTCACTTTGGGTCACTTCTCATTGCCTTTAACTCACCTCACCATCAATGTTTGACATCATTAGCACCCAAGCAATCATCATTTTCGGATCAAAAGTCAGCTTGAGAAATCTATAAATAGAGGTGAGGGGTGAAGGCTAAATGACATCCAATCTCTCTTCTCTCCCTCCGAAATCTCTTCCACTACAAAGATCAAGTGTTGTTCTTGCTACTGTCGACATTAGTTCGTCAAGAGGTGGCCGGAGTCATGCATTCGGAGGAAGCTTACAAAATCGCGTCGTCGCCACACCAGCACGTAGCGACCGTGCATAGTAATCAATGAATACGAGGTGATTAGCACAACTTGGAAAATCACTTCGGGTCCGCATTATTGACAATCGTCTATCCAATCTGAATGCATGACTCGAGTTGTTAAATCGCGTATAAAATGGCAAGATGGGTTCAGGTGTATAAGCGTCCTTGTGGCCACCTCCTTGTCGGCATCTTCGAGTTGTGATGAGGTTGATACGATTTGATTTATGTTGGGTGCTTTTCAAACTCTTGAATGATTGAAGTTCCAAACAAATCAATAAACACATTTCTTTCTTAGGCATTATCTCCTAATAACGTCCTATTCCCGAGAAAATCCTCTCTTCTCTCATTACTTCGTACAACGTGCCAAACCACTAAAAGCCTCTCGCTCAGATTGCTGCTTCACTATCGTCATGTTGAACCTCGACTACCGTGCACCTACCAATTATCATATGGTTAAGGATTGCCGCTATGTCCGACCCTTTTCTCAGAACCGAAATATTATTCTCCCACTTGTTTAGTCTCGCGTTAAACTAACATCCTTTCTTTCTTTCCCAACTTTATTGGCCGGTATTCCTTGTTTTTATGGGGATATCAGATAGGAAAGGGAAGGTTATCCAAGAGTAACCGAAGACCTAGGATGGAAGGAATGAAAGAAGGAAGGAGAGAAGGATGCAAGACGTTTTAAAATATTTTGTTTACTTTATGGTTTCTACATGCTTTCGTCTTTTTCCGAGACTTGTATTTCCGCTGCAAACTCATTACTCTTGCATTATCAAACAATTAAGGACGTATGAGCCTTTGTAACCGAATTCAACTTTTGTTATAAAGATATGATTTGGTTTTGTTATTATCGTGTTATGTTACCCAAGCCTTAAACGGTTTCGGACCATAAAATCCAAGGTCATTGGCGGTAATACCCTTATGCTTGTGAAATTGGGTGTTACACATACAAATGCAGTTTCCATTGCACCTCAGGGGAGTCATTTATCTCTAGGAATGACATGTCAATTCTTGTAATGTCATTCCATCCTTCATGACCAATGCTTTGTAGGACAGATCACCAACATATGTGCCTTCACAGTCTCACTCTCCCCCAAAGCAAATACATAGGATCCTCATTGTTAATGTCCTGCCAGAACCACATCAAAGTTGTCATCACATCAGTATATAAGATAAAAGCAGGCCATCGCAACACAGATTCACATCATTTTATAAAAATAGGTCATCACAACAACATGTCATCACATCATTTAATGATGTCAGGTCATCACAACATTTAAAAAGGTAGGTCATAATAAAAAAACATTTTAAACACGTCATCACATTGTACATCTCAACAAACATGTCATCATGTCATCCATTAGGTCATAACAACAATAACATTTTCAAGACGTCATCACATTCTGAATTTCACGTGTCACAAGGTTAGACATGTCATCATGTGTCTTGTCATAACGCATTCGTATTCTCATAACTTTTCAACACATTCATCCATTCATCTGCTCATCCATCCAACCATCGTGTCACATTCCACTTATCACAAAAATCCGTTGAAGTGATAAGCAGAATGAATCGTGTCATCCATTCATCTCGAGTTTCGTAAGTTCTCGAGTGTGTTTACCTCGAGAGAGCGTTGGATTTCTGGTTGAATACGGTGATTCACGACCTCTAAATCCTTAGGGGGATTAGAATCTTGTCATCGTCTTCCCTAACTTGAATCGCTCGTTTCTCAGGTCGTCATCACTCCATCGTTCCAAAACGCTCTCGAGAATCGGGGTTTTGCGCTCGATCGCCGCCGCCATTTCGATTTCGCTTTGGTTTCGGGGAAGCTAGCTAGGGTTCCGAGAGAGGCTAATTAAATGTGACGATGGCACGCCCATAATTTCCACAATTTTAATGGGGGAATTTTCGCCAAATCTTCTATGCGGGCTAATTAAATTTCCAGCCCGCCTATAGCCCCCATAATCTCCTCTCTATAGCCGATGCACTCATTTTCGTTCCTTCACAAAGTAAATCTATAGAGGGAAGGGGGTGGAGAGGCCACTTTCCCCTAATTCAATTACTAACTAGCCTCTCTAAAAAAAAAGCACTAACTAGCCCTTTTCTCTTAATATAAAAGCCTTATTTTTTTTCCTTTTCTCTCTCCTCTTCTTTTCTCAGATCTGAGATCCCATCTCCTTCTCTCTCCTTCCTTCTTTTTGAGATCTGGATTTGAGATCCCATGAGTTGTTGGTGCCGTCGGTCTTCCCTGTCGGTAAGGATCCGTATCCGGCCGAGTCGGACGGTTTCTTTGGCGGATCTGCTCGTGCCTTCCTCCGATGGCGACACACGAGGAAGACGAAGAGGAACAGAATCGGTAGCGCTATGCCGGCGGAACCGATTCCGATCCCGACGAACATCCACTTCTTGGATCCGCCGGAGGAGGAGGAGGGAGCCGTTGGAGGAGGAGGTGGCGAGGTGGAAGGAGGCGGTGAGGGATTGAGGTTGATTTTGGTTGGGGCGGATTCAACTTTCAGGTAAACCATATATGTTGAATGTTGCTGTTTTCTTGTTCTTGATCATTATAACTTCCAAGTTATTGTCCACCTCACTAACGTCCAGGTCTGGTTCTGGTCTCTCTTTCCGAGTCTCGTTCCAAACTGCTCAAAATTCCGATCTCTCTTTCCCTCTCAATTTACTACGGCGATGGCGATTTCTCCGTTGATTGCGCTGAGAACCGTGTTCATCGTGTTAGTATGTGTGATGGTGGCTACCCTAACCTACACTCTCTCCACTGACGACAGTCCTTTCAGAAAAGAGCTTCTGACTCCGTATGTGATCTCTCCTTCTTTTGATCAAGCGTGAATTTCGGCTCCTTGTGCCCTAATTTCTGCAATTGTTTGCTTCCTCGAGATTCATTGTTGATTAGAAGGTAGTGCATGGAGTTGTTTGCTTGATTATTGATAAGATGTAGGGCTTTGGAGTTGTTAGAACTTTCTATGTGTGCATCAGCTGCTTCTTTTTTTCTGTGTTCTGTAACACAAATGTAGTAATTGAAATGCTGATTCGAATGATTTAGTGATTGAAATGTTATTATTGTTAAGGTTATTATTGTTTTTGAGAAAAAAGTTATTATTGTTACAAGCTCTTTGATGAAAGATATGAATAGCAAGACTGATATGTACCGGGCAAATGTTATTCGTGTCCTCTGCCGGATCACAAATGGGAATATTACTTTGCTATGTTTTAGGCTCTCCTCTATCATCTGTACA
This sequence comes from Polygonum maritimum, assembly GCA_963924305.1. NCBI lineage: Eukaryota > Viridiplantae > Streptophyta > Magnoliopsida > Caryophyllales > Polygonaceae > Polygonum > Polygonum maritimum. The sequence continues at coordinate 72,288 of OZ002735.1, forward strand.
GAGCTTTTTCATATGCTACGTGTTGACTTGAGATGCCTTGGTTAATTATTACTTTACTTTCATGATCAACATTCGTGGACTAGTTTGATTGCTTATGAAGTTAGCTACATGAGACTAGAATCTTGCTAGTATCATTCAAGTTTGATTTTGTTTACCTATTTTTATTGATGACAAGTTGAGTTTATGGGTTTTGATGATGACAAGTTGAGTTTACGGGTTTTGGTGATGACAAGTTGAATTTATTTTGCATTGTTAGATTTGTCTATATATTTCTTTTAATTATGGCCTATTAGCTCAAATGGTAGAGCAATGTGTTTAACACACAATAATGTGGGTTCAAATCCCACATAGGCATATTAATAAATTCTTATGACAAGTTGCATACGTGATGAGAAGTTAGGGTAATGACAAGTTTTGTACGTGATGATAGATTTTTTTGTACGTGACGACAAGTTGAGTGATGACAAGTTTTTGTACGCAACGACAAGTTTTTGTACTTGACGACAAGTTTTTTGTGCGCTATGACAAATTTTTTTTATAAGCGATGACAAGTTTTCTACACGATGACAAGTTTTTCCACCCAATGACAAGTTTTTCGTAAGGGATGACAAGTTTTCTACGCAATGACAAGTTTTTCTACGCAATGACAAGTTTTTCTAAGCGATGACAAGTTTTTGTGCATGGTGACAAGTTGTTTTCAATCTTCCGGGGACAGGATTTTTGGATGACAGGATTTCAGGTGGGACACGGTGGCACGTGTGTAATTTTTTTTTTTGACCAGGGGTATTTTCGGAAAAACGACTAGTTAGCACATAAATTTTCAAGGCAGCCTACCCGCTCCACAAATCTCCCCAAATTGCCTACTTACCAAATTTTCTCAAATCTATATTGATTTCCTAACTTTAACAAAAAAAAACAGTTGTAACTAGGTTTAGAGTCACCACGTTGATTCTGGCCCCACCGCATATTTGATAAAAAATAGCTTTCATTTATGTAATTTCAATTAATCTTATTATATATCTTATTATCTATTTATGTAAAAGATATGATCAAATCTCTAAATTTTGGTAAGATATTGTATCTTTTTAATATAACACTTATAATTATGGACCCACCGTATATTTGATTAAAAAATAGTTTTTATTTGTGGTATTTCTATTAAATTATATATTATCTATTTATGTACAAGATATATTCAGATTTTTTAATTATGGTAAGATATTCTATCTTTTTTAATATATCACTTAATTGAAAAACATGATTCTTATATATATCTTGCATTTTCGAAATATAATTACTATGAACTAATTATTTTTAAAATACTTAATTAAATTTAGAACTTTTAAGCTAAAATTTGAAATTATTTTTTGATAGAAAAAATAATTTTGTCACTTTATTATTTGATTTACTTGAATAAATTTAGCATTTTAAGCTAAAGTTATTGTCTATATTTACATAATCAACTATATTTTTTCTATCTTGATAACAAAGTTGATTTTTTTAGCCAAATGATAATTTCCACCTATATCTTGATAATACATCTTTTTCAATATTTTTTACTTATATACAAAATAATCCCACATTTTTTTCTCAAATTATACAAACGCCCCTTATACATGTGGTCGTTTTTGAACCACCACATTAATTTTGACCCTACTCATATATTTACAAAAATAATTTTTATTCTTCACATTATATATGGTTTTCCTATTGAACTTCTTCTTATTTATATATATAAGAAAAATCTTTTATCAATTATTAATTCTAAAAAGTATTGTAGGAAACAATATTTCACATACAAATTAAGCAAAATCATTGAGTATGAGATTCAAACTATTTTCTTAATACAAGTAAATTTGTGGTTTCCTACATTTACTATTAAATTATCATGAGCTTCATCAATTTTATCAATTAATGAAACATTGCGATTGTGTACTTTTATATTTAAATTTATGATAGCCGTTATTAATATATGATAAAAGTTGCAAGTAAAATATCAATTTATATCCTTATAATAAATTTTTATAAAAGTATATAAACGAGTGTAAATATTATATCTTATATATATATATATATATTATTCGGGTTATATGAACTTCAAAAACAATATCACTCTTTTTAGAAGATAAAAACATGTTCATACAATAAAACTTATATTCTATTTTATATATAAATATTTAATTCTAAAATATATAGTTAATTTAGTATTTTTGAGTAAAATAGTCGTACATGACACAACAGGTTAAACTAGAATAAGTAATTTTCAACAAAATCAGAGCTGAACTAGCAATCCCTTGTTTAATACGAAGTACAATACATTGGTAGTTTACGTTTACAACAAGAACATTTACCCAGGTAGTCCCGCAGGCGCAGGATCTGGGGGTCAGGATGGGGGCAAACCAGACCTAGATGGAATGCGCCCAATACAACCTAAGAGTGACACACCAGACCAACTCTACAAACTATGCGGAAGCAAATTTAACAAACATAGAAACATAAAACCACAACCACAAAGGAAACTAAAACTAAGCATACGGGAAACTAAAGTAAACTAGGAGAACTAAAACTATACGAAACAAGCTCACTGCTCTTCATCCTCGTGCTCCAGCATGCTCGCTTCAACACCTAGACGACTAGCCATCCAACACCTTGATTCTCTCCCGCCAACTCTCCCTGCACTGAGCCAACTCCACTGAAATCTCTAACATGCTAGTAGTTTACGTTTACATGGAAACTAAATGGGCCCTGTGAACCACAAGTACCCGGACTCCAAACTCCAAACTCCAAACTCCAAACGGGCGGTGGCCCATTCGTTGTCATATTCGGATCTTTACAGCCTTCCGAGTTGAGTGCCGAGTTCTGTCGTCAACAAAAAGGAAGAGAGAGAGGAAGCGAGCGCTGTGAAGAGGGAGGGGCGCACCAACCACTCTGACAAGTGGCCATTTACCGATATCCATGGCGACTTCAAAGCTCAATGCTCTCTGGAACCACCCTGCTGGCCCTAAAACAAGTGCGTTGACTTCTCTGATACTTCAGTTCCTTTACTTTCTGCCCCCATTTGGATTCAGCGAACCTTTTGTCATGATTTTCCCGATCTATATACCCGATTGGTCCGAGTGTCTCCGAATTTTTTGTATATGTTTCAAGAAAAGCCAGATCGGGGGTTGTCTGTGACCAACTGTATTTGCAGCCTAATTTGCTTACAATAAGTATTTATCTGATCTAAAAATCAGTTTCTGATTACGTGATGTCAAGGTTAGAATATTTGTAGTATGAGTATTGGTAGACGGTGGGATTTGGAAACCCTAACTTGGAGAGAAGTAGATTCAATGTTACAAAGATATAGCTTGACGATGATGGAGGACTCTTCCTTGATATATTTAGAAGCTTGTAAATGATGGAAATAGCCAAGAAGCATACTGAGCAGGGGAATTGTATGGATGTTAGCTACCTAGAGATGTTTGCAAAGCTATCAGATGTTGAAATGTTAGAAATTGGCACCAAGCTTACCTAAAGGTGTTTGCAAAGCCACAAGCATAGATCTCTGTTTGACTTAGAATTTACATCGATTAGATTTTTGGATGGCTTGTGTTTGCTCAATATGACTGAATCAATAATTATGTTGACAGCTTCGACTTCGAGCCTTTCCCAAGCAAGTCTCTTTTACAACGAAGCTTTTGCTCCTAAATATCGATTCTGTCATATTGAGCAAACATGGACCGTCCAACATTACTTTAATTTCAGATATGTGATTCGGCACCAATCTGCTTCTGCTTTTGATAATATCACCATAATTTCATTGTGTTTCTCTGTAACAGAACTGAGATATTAGTTTTTTTTTCCATGCCTTTTATCAAGTAGCTTTCAAATTGGATCAAAATGATCTTAATTTTTACCATTGCAGTCCACTTCTGGGCACCGACTTTTAAGTGGGGCATTAGCATAGCCAACATTGCTGACTTCTCTAAACCACCCGAGAACCTTTCATATCCTCAGCAAATAGGTTTGTACATCAAATAGGTTTTATCAAGTATGCTTCCATTTAATGAACATCGAATTCACACTTTGTCGTCTCTAATGTTTTCTGCTACCCAGCTGTTGCCTGCACTGGTGTTATCTGGTCTCGTTACAGCACCGTCATTACTCCGGTGAGTATGACTATAAGATCTTGCACCATATATATAAATATATTGTGGATGGATGATGATGTGATGATGCTTAATGACTTAGAACCCTATAATAACCACAAAGCTTAAAATGGCCTAAATTTATTCGTGGAGACATACCTTACTCACGACCCAGAGCTATCCAGCTTATAATTGATCCAAATCCTATGTTGCTTAAGCCTTAATGACTTTGTTTTGAGAAAGGTAGTTCATGAAGGCCCCAGAAGCAGATAACTAGATGATTGCATAGAATACATTTACTCAAGTCACCGATTGGGTATAAAATGTAAAATTCCACTAAACTCTAGTTTTATGCCCAGCCAGAAGCCCAAGTCCCATGCCTGAAGTTGAAATCCAAAAGTTTTCTGTCACACGCATTATACTTTCTTACAAAGGTCCTCCCAACACCTTTTTCCAAGACCAAATTCCAACACCTCCCTTGACCATGCGCTGAGGCCCAAGCAAAGAGGTGAAGGTGTTCATTCTTGACAGTTGACATCAAGCGGCCATGATGTAGAACCTTGACCCGTACACAAAATGCCTTAGACAGCACACTTTTGGGGCTATGGACTATTGATAGTGTGAGCTGGCATTAATCAGTTATTTAAGAAGGTGAGTTGAGCTTGCCTATGATCTGCACTCTACCAATGACCCAGGGTACATTGTGGTGTAAATCACAGAGTGTGAAGTGTTTTTACTAGTAAATAAAGCCCCCTTTAGTGTCTCTCCACCTTGGTCTACAAGTAAAACAAGTCTCTGTTTGACTTTGGATTATCCTGCTGTAAGAAGATTTACAGTCTACAATTGCTAAATTGTTTCTTGGTTTTGCAGAAAAACTGGAACCTTTTCAGTGTAAACGTTGCCATGGCTGGAACAGGCCTTTATCAGCTCAGCCGAAAAATTCGGTGAGGCTTATGCATTCCTTTGTAGTATCTAATCTAACTTAATATGAGATACATGCCTGAGAAAGTCCTTTTCACAAGTGGCCCGTGAGAGTGACGGTTTAAATGTTTGAAGCTTAAGATGTAAGGGACATTTCTGAAAGAAAATATTCTCTTTACTCTTGTTTTTTTGACTAAAAACAGCATGTGGCGGCATGTTTAGACTTCCTGGTGTGTTAAAACTGGCCATTGGGACATAGTGGTCACTATTGCTTTCTTTTCTTAATGATTTATTGATCTGCATACAACCGGGGGGTGAAGAATTATCATTTTGAATCTGTCATTTATATCCACTAAAAAATGTGCAATGATGAGCCTTGTAGTGCTGTATTTAGGGAAACATATAAACAGTCTCTTGTGTGATGCTTGTAACAGACTCGTGCCCCCATAATGAAACAAGGATTTCTTCCTTTCCCTTCTCACTTCATTCTGTTGCATCTTGTCTCTGTGAGGTGTAACATGTGGTGTGGTGATAGAAAAGCATGGTTAGACTGGTGGTATTAGCTTAAAGTATTGTAGCTATAGTATGTGCATGATATCTGGAACTTTTAATGGTGTATACAGTAACATGCTCTCACATTTTACCCAGGCATGATTACTTGTCTGAAGGCGAGCCAGCTGTTGCCAAAGAATATTGATGAAAAGTCCGCCTGCAAGTTTCCTTGATAATCCCATCAGAGATGGAGGGCTTTATGTTATGTTTTCTTATGTGACAATGAGACAGGACACTTAATTGTGATTCCAGACCCGTTAAGTTGCTACTGGGTTTGGCCCTTGTTGAATAATGTCAGTTTGGTAACGTCCATTCTGGAGCAGCGTCACCAAAGCAACAGCTTGAATGCTTGATTGTTAAGGGGTTCTTACTATTATACAGTACTATTGTTCAAGTATTCGGTTCCATTTTGTTTAACTCGAAAAATGACCTTCAATATGTACTACTATCAAGATGTGAAATAGCGAGGATTTTCATTCTGCCCTTCATACCTCAATTAATGATAAGATGTCAATCTAAAGGTGTTCATAAAGATCCGATCCGTTCATTCCGATCCGACGATACGATCCGAGTCCAACGGAAAATTATCCGAATCCGGTCCGATCCGAGAAAATTAGTCGGTTAATGGACCGGATATGGAATTGAATTTCACCCCAAAAATCCGGTGGAACGTGATCTGATCCGATCCGATCCGATAAAATTATATTTTTTTCTTAGCGTAATGTAATATTTTCGTGTTTTAAATTTATTTTTTTTAAAAAATTATATGTTTAATGGTAAACCGGATATCCGTGTCGGATATCCGATCCGATCCGAGATAAACGGACCGGATATCCAGGTATATACGGACCGGATACGGATATCACTTTTAAGAAAAATTATCCGGTAATATCCGATCCGTTTAGGCTAAACGGATCGGATATCCGTCCATGAACACCCCTTTCAATGATATCATTTTTGTTTTTCGCTTGCAATGTATGTAAGTTGTAACTTTCAAGAGACGAATATGCATTAATACACACTGACATGAGTCAAGAAACTCGAGACCTATTGCAAAAACTTACAAAGGCTTAATGCATGCGCGGAACAAAGAAGTAAACCGTAACCAGTTTCTCTAGGGTGGGTTAGAATTCCTCTTTGATGTACTCTTTATTATTCAAGTCAAATACAACTAGAGTTATATACCAGTTATTATTCCTCATTCTTTGGCCCGACGTTACCAAAAGCCCTCACGACATCCAAACCCAAGTCCATAACGTTGGACTCGTATCCGGACTCATTATGTTGAGTCCTTGCTAGAGCCTAAGCCTCGCTCACGCGAGCACAAGAGGCTCACGAGACATAAAGTTGTCTCGTGCCTAGATTCGGCAAAAAGTGACCCAAACCCGAAACCCGAACTAAAACGAACCCGAAATTGGACCCGAATAACGAAAAATGAACAATCCGAACATGACCCAGACCCGATCTGAATTCGATCCGATCTGAAACTGACCCGAACCAAATTGACCCGAATAAAATATAATCCGAAACCATTCGAACCGAAATGACCTGAACCGAACTAACCCGAACTAAACCTAACCTGAAATCACCCGATCCGAAATGACCCGCTCCAAAACAACCCGAACTAATTCTGACCCGAAACCATCCGAACTAAATCTTAAGAGTAGTATACTATTAGAAATTAAATTTAAAATTAAAAAGTAATGATACAAAATATTAGAATGGTGGTCATATGTTTATATATACTATGAAAGATATAAATAATAATTTTTTTTTTAATTAACTAAGTAAAATTACATCTAAATCTTTGTCATTAGTATGTAGTAACTATGTTTTATTACACGACACATTAAAGTACTCATTAAAGTGCCCAAACTTTCTAACTTTTACAAACAAATTAAAAAAAAAAAGACTAGTATTGCAACTGCTATCTTAATTTGCTAATGGTAAATTCAAAATTGGTTAATTTCGAACTCACATGTACAAACAGTTGAAAATACTAATAATAATCGAAATGCTATTATGATTATTATCACATTTGCAAGTGAAAATAAATGGGTTTTGTAAAATATGTGAAGCTAGTGGGAATTTAACCCCCACCCACATGGAAAGAGGAAATAAAGGCACGTGCATGTGTACCATGTGCACTGGGAGATTTCCTTGCCTTTTACTACTATTATTGTGTACATATTAATACATACTCTATAGAAAACCCAATTAAGCAAATTTCGAAAAAAGTCCCCCAATCTTCTGTCACAAATAGGAGTCCAGATTTTGGGTTTTAACTTTTAAGGTCCATACTACTGTACAAAAGAGATTTAATATTATTCTACGTTAAAAACTCATCGTTGCGGATGGTCTTATAATTCTAACAAAATTGAATCCAAATAACACGAGAATCTGAATTGGCCCGATCCAAATATGATCTGATTAGAAACAATCCGAAAAGGAACCAAAGCGAACTAGACCCAAAACCGAACAACATCCGATCCGAACTAATCCGAAATGTTACGATCCGAAACGACCCAAATCCAAACTAGACCCCAACCCGAACAACATCCGAACCCGAACAGAACCGAACAAGACCCAAAATAACTATTTGACCCGAACGAACCCGATCAGAACAACCCGATCCAAACTGATCCGAACAACCCGAATTGCCAGGTCTACTCGTGCCAATCCGGTTCCGACACTTTGGAGAGGAATCCCGACCCTTATAGCCTAGATCGGGCAAATTGTGGTCCGACCCCAGTGCGGATCGCATCAATTGGTACTAGAGCCCACTTGGCTTGAAGATCCTTCTTCTCCCTCGACATCGTTGCCTAGCCCAGCCGCAAGCGTTGTCGCTGCACACGATTCCGCCGTGTGCTCATTCGTTGGCTTAAGGATCTCCTAGTGGTTGCCATATCCACCATTAACCTTCCCTTCTCGTGGTTGCTAACACCCCAAAATCAGCCCAAATCCCACACAATCTCCACAAAGTCAGCCAAAGAATTCGATTCTATCCCACATTTCAAATTTTAAATCAGCCACAATCCGATATAATCCCCTAAAATCTTCCATCAAATCCCCCAAAATCTTTCCTTAACAAATAAATTTGATTTTTGCCCATAAAATAAGATTCTATCCCATCCAAAATTCAAAAAAATTCAACCAAGACAAAATCTCATCAAATCCACCATCCAATCTTCACGTTCTTTCCATATCCATAAGATTTATTTTTTTATCCTTACGAAATCAAATCTCTATCCCTTAAAATCCGACCCACATATACTTTTCATTCCATGAATCACCCTTGGTTTCCAAAAACGGATCATACCCCGACCATGCACCTATCGGCACGTACCGAAGGACCATCCCAACTGGATCCCACTGCCTCAACTTTCTCATAATCGGGCGACCTACTACGACGAGCCACCGCCCCGGCGTCATCCCTACTACGATTAGCCACCACCTTCTCGGCATCGTCCCCACTACGATGAGCCACCACCCCGATGTCGTCCCTACTATGACGAGCCACCACCCAGGTGAATCCCGAAGATGTGGCCCTGTTACCGAGCCGAGCCTCCTTCACCGTCAACTCATCCAGATCCAAAGGAGGCGCTCCTCCAAGAGCAACTCCAACAAAAGGATGTCAAAATCGTCAAGCGTGAATGCTTGATTGACGAGACTAGGGTTCAAGCGAGTCATTCTCGTCCGCAACCCGTGGTGCCAGCCCTGCCAATGATTCCAACTCTCACATCGGCCCCATTAGTGCCACAGTCTGAGCACCCTGTCGTCGTGCCTCTAGCACCCCATGTTGTCCAAGTCTTGCATACACCACTAGACACAATCGCTACTAAAGCCAAGCCTAAGGTCATCACAGTCGTGCCCGAGCTCGTCATTGTGCCCACTACGGAGCCCAACCTTAAATTGTCCATCATCGACGTTCTAAAGTCGGCACCCGAGGCCGACAAGATCTTTTTGATGCCCACTGATTGTTGTCTCTCCCCGATCTACCCATGCTCGAAGCGAGGATGCTTTGAATCTATGGGGGAGAGAATGGTGCAACTCGGACCCAAGCCCGGATCGATCAGGGCTAGCCCAAGGCCATGGTGTCGATCTTAGGTCCATATATTGACCATTTATTATATATTTCCCTATTTAAAAATTTCCATTTATAATATGTTTTTGTATTCTTACTATTTTGTGCATCTGTCTTCTTATGTTTAATAGACCAACCCAATTAGTTAGAATAAATCCCATCGACACATTAGGTGTAGTTTGCTTTCCCTTTCATTTTCTCTTTAAACCCTTGTAATACTCTTTATTATTCTCGTTAAATAAAACCAAAGTTAAGTACGAGTTGAAATTCCTTATGCTTTGCCCGACGTCACCAAAAGTCTTCACGGCACCCAAAACCGAGTCCATAACGTTGGACTCGGTTTTGGAGCACTAGAGAATAAACTGAATGGTTCGACAAGAAAACGACCTCCAAGCTGGCTGAAATTTTGTGGAGAGATTCTGCAGTAGCAACATCACCCACAAAATTTGGCGTCAAAAGCTTAAGTGATACCTGAGGAACGATCAACATAGTCAAGGAGTCGGTGTTCGGCAATGGATGTGGCGAAACCAGGGGCAAATCATCTCCAAATTGGCTGAAATTTGGCGGAGAGCTTTCAACATCAATATCACAATGCTCCACAAAATTTGAGTCGGATTGGACAAGTATTTCCTGCTGAACCGTGCTAACAATCTCTGGCGCGTCGATGCAAGGTGATGGCTCGACGTCATAAGTTGCAATAGCAAGGGGAGCCACCTCCTTGGCAAGAGCAAGTGATTTCTCCTCCTCCACTTGAGGTGGAGCTATGCTCGTAGCAGCCCGCGCCATCTCAGATTCCTCAAACCTTTGAGCACGATAATGAAAAGCCATAGCAACTCGGACCAACTCATTAACATCATCTCTTGGTTGGTTCTCCAAGACCGCTTGGTAAATGCAATTCAAACCATCATAGAAACGAGAGCATAGTTGTTGAGAACTAAGTGAAATACCAGCCAAATTAAGCAATTCTTCAAGCTCCATGAAGTATGCAAGAGGCGAATGATCATAGAAACCTTGATGACACTTGTTGCACATCTCCACTCGTCTAGCATGCTCGATAGGAACAAACTCTCTTCTCATCAAAAATCTGAGTTGATTCCAAGAAACAATGTGTTCAAGACCATGGAGACGACGTTGATAAACATCATTCAACCACCAATTATAAGCATCCCCTCGAAAAGCATCAACAACTGCCATGAACCCTGAAAGGCCATCATAGCCATGATACTCCAAACAAGCATTAGTATTTTCTTCCCAAGAAAAATATGAATACGGATCATAATCTCCATAAAAGAGATCAATTTGACTCGGAATATCAGCTTGAGACATCAGAGCTTCATGGATGACAAACAAAGATCAAACTTGGGCTCAAAGCAAGCAGAAATTCTCGGCGGCCAATTAGGGTTTCTGGAACACAACTTGGTATTTTGACCTTTTCAGGGGTCAAACGAACTCCGATTTCGACGAATCTTATATGCCTAGACTCGTATCGAAATTCTCTACAAGAATATGTAATCAGATTTTCGAAATTACCTCAGAAAAAATTTCGAAAATTTCAGAACCTCCGACGAACGTGTGCAGCTTTCTGTTGTTGATGTAGTTCGCAGATTGTTGACAAAAGCAACTCGAATCGACTCGGTGTAACTCAAGGTCGGATGGCTCGTGATACCACTTGATGTCAAAGTCGTCTGGCTCTGGATACCACTTGACGTAGAAACTCAAAGAAAAACACGAAGGTTCAAAGGCGTAGGAAGAGAAACACAAGGTTCTCTTCTCAATCTACGCTCCCCAAAAACAAATAAGGGAAAACTCTAGTATTTATTCTACCCTAGAAAAAGAAATCCTAAATTATTATCATAAGATATAAATAATATCTCATCATAATAATTACAAATCTAGAAAACCAAAATATGAAAATAGTTTGATAAACAATAAAAGGAAACAACTTGGGACGCAAGCTAAACAAGGAAACCGGCGGACGCAGATACGATTAGCCCTCAGGATCGACCCTATGAGGGTCGTACTCGACCCCCCTCAAGGTCGGTCCTGAGAAGACCTTTCTTCTCTAGGCTGCACGTCTTAGGTTCCTTGCAAGTAAGTGACCCACTTCGTCTTCCGATGTCGCTTCTTCAAAACCTCCTTATACTTGAATGCTCGGGACCTCTTGTAAGGTCTAGGCCTTCTTCTTGAGCTCGTCTTCCTCCATGAATCCCTTGAGTTAGACATATTCCTTTGTGTATCAACTTGTATCCGGACCCATCACGTTGAGTCCTTGCCCGAGCCTAAGCCTCGCTCCTCACTCGATCACGCGAGTACAAGAGGCTCACAAGACATAACGTTGCCTTGTGCCTATTCGGTTCCGACACTTTTAAGAAGAATCCCGACCCTTCCACCCTAGATCGAGCAAATTGTGGTCCAACCCTAGTGCGGATCGCATCAAGTTGGGAATGAAGGATTTTACCAGAAAATTTACAAACAAAATGGATGAATTAAAAATTATAATTCATACTCCCTCCGTTTCAAAATACATGATCATTTGGACATTGCACATATATTAAGAAAAAAATGGTATTCTTGTGTTATCCTATCAAATGTAGAGTTAATTATTTGTTTAAAGAAATATGAAAAAGTGTAATGATTATGATAAAGATAATTATTACTCCCTCTGTCCCTAAATATAAGTCCCATTTTCCATTTTGGGTGTCCCAAAATATAAGTTCCATTTGCAAACTTTCCATTTTTGGTAAACTAAATTTACCACATTACCCTCATCAAACCACTCAAATTACACCTTTTCTAACCCTCTCTCCTCTACTTTTACTATATTACTCTCACCAAATCATTCAAATTACATCTTTTTTATCCCTCTCTCCTCTTCTTTTACCATTTTATCCTCACCAATTCATTACATCTTTTCTATCCATCTCTCCTCTTCTTTTACCATATTATCCCCACTAAACACCATAAATTACCCACTTTTCAACTTTTTCTTAAAATTTGTGCAAAATCCCAAATGGGACTTATATTATGGGACGGAGGGAGTATGATATAAATGAAAAGAGATGGGAAAAATATGAAATGGACAAGTATTATGAAACAAGAAAAAGTGAGCATATGGTCATGTATTTTGAAACGGAGGGAGTATTAAGTACCCTAATTTTATTTCTACTTAGGGTCCTACTTCCTTTGTCCCCGAAAATTTATCCATAAAGTATATTTGTACGCGGATTAATGAAAAGTAGAAAAGTTTGATAGGTGATGGAAAAAAGTGATAAAGCTGATGAAAATGGTAATAAAAATGAGTAATATATAAGATTGGATGAGGATAATTTTATAGTTTTATAGAAAAAATGATAAAGTTGAGGGAAAAGTTGAATAATGAGCGTAATATATGAGATTGTACGAGGTTAAGATTGTAAAAGTATAGTGATATAAATAATAACAAAATAGAGTTAGACAAATTATTAAGGACAACCGATACACTTAACCGCGGTGTGAATGCCGGAGTTAGTTTCAACTCGCCAGATTTTCGATTCCGATTAAGACCGACTTTGATTATGTGGCGCAGATGAGTGATCAGATGATGATGATGATGATGAGTGGCTATTGTGATGGAGTCGTTGGCGGTGTGAATGCCGGAGTTAGTTTCAGCTCGCCGGATTTTCTTCCTCCGGTGAATCAGAAGTTGTACTTCGATTACGATTGTATGGGCGGGGGTTATGATGAAATCAGTGGTACGGCGGCAAACAAAGGATTTGGAGGCTATTAATCAGGTGATTTTGGTTTTAGTTGATTAGTAATCCTTCAACATGACTAATTAGGTACTAATCAACATTCTTGTCAGAGTAGTTCTGTTAGCATGGAGTACAGCTTCAAATCTTAATTATTTCCCCCCAAATCTTTAAAAAAAGATTGGGTAAATTACACAAAACCACCCTTAAATTATCATACTTTTCAGGAAACCACCCATAAAAAGCTAAATTTCAGCAAACCACCCTTATAAAAGAAACTCTTTCACTTGACCACCCACATCCTACTCTAATTAAAAAATAAGATTTATTTTCTTAACCCTCTAGCCTACTAACACTTTGAAATTCTTTTTTCAAATACATATCGAAGAGAAAACGAACAAAGCATTCTTATTATACTTGACACTTCAAATCAAGTATTTTTTATGGTTTTTAAAGTGTTTATGGGTTCAATTGTCATCATTTGCAAGAAGAAAAATCCTACTTTGATGTTTATATTGTGCACAATTGTGAAGAATTATCATCTGTTGGTCTCGTTTAGATAGTTTAGGGTTTCAATAATAATGTAACTTTATTTCTCTTGAAGTATATCATATGTATCGTGAAAAACTATTGTTTTTTTATTTTGTTTTTGTGTTTTGAGATTCTTCTTTGTTGTTGTTAATTAGTTACATGCATATGTATGCCTTGGATTTCACTAAAAGATCTTGTGTTTGAGTTGTTTACTTCTTTGCACATATGTGTACGTAGTCCAAAGAAAAAGCTTTACTGTATATTATTGTATAGAATATGTTAATTGGATAATATATGGATTACGTATACTTTTACTATTGTCTATTTAGCTGTAAGAGATAAATGGTTTTTTAATTAACTAACTTAGAGTAATGGAGTTAGAATGTGGGTGGTTAAGTGAAAGAGTTTCTTTTATAAGGGTGGTTTTCTGAAATTTTGCTTTTTACGGGTGGTTTTCTGAAAAATGTGATAATTTAAGGGTGATTTTGTGCAATTTACACAAAAAGATTAACTCAATCATAACCATTAAATATAACTCAACGGGTTGAGATTAATTAAACTTCACCCATAGAGTTAAGGAGCAACTCCACACTAACAGCAACGATAATCAGATGTGGTTTGTTTTTTTGAGAAGCAGATGTGGTTCGTTGTACGTTTGTATTGGGTATTGAGAATAAATTATTGATGATGCGCTACATCCAAGGAGGCAGAAGTTTCGTATGATATGACCCGCAGATTTGGTCCCTTTATAATTTCTATGTCAGTCAGTGGGTAGGTAAATAAATACTTTGTAGATTAGAATGGGTGTTTATACATTGGGTTTTTCTGTTCAGTTCTAGCCGTCCATATACACGGCAAATATTACTAATAGCGTTGGAGTGATTAATGATCTCGAGAGAGAGAGAGAGTAGGCTGTATAGATGGACTGATGTACCGACGGTGGTAAGTACGTGGTCACGAAGCACGGACCACACACACTAACTACCCTACGACTTACGTGGGTACTCACGGATCTTGTTAGGTTTACGCTCAAAATCTTAAATAAAAATGCATATTGTCGTGCTACAAGGGTAACTTATCCTACAAATCATGTCATACAGTACCTACACCAACTCTTTCGTCAACTAATTCATTTATCCTACAAATATGAAACACGGAATTATTTGTCGTTATAATTAATCGATGCTAATGGATTACTTTACCTAGTCCCAATTTACTCCGCGATATGGATTACTACTTTATAGGATAGGTTAGTCATGGATCCGGTTCCAAAATTGGGATGCAACAGGAACAACCGTTCTTTTTAATTAAACAAGGTTGTGATCGCGGTTGCGGTACATTTAACCGCGATCGCGGGTGGATTATTTATAAAAAATAAATAAGAGAACCACCAGTTTTTCTGGTTTAAAATCAGATCAAACCGTCGATTCACCGGTTTCACGAAACCCTCAAACTGAAATGGTAACCGGGTTATGACTGAAATTGCCGATTCGGTTTGGTTCGATTCCCAAAACCATGGCTAGTTTAATTTGGAATTATATATGCATATATCACAGAAACTAAAAAAATATGTTGGAATTCTGACAACCACCAGTCCCTCTCATCAGTCTTGATGGGCGAGGGAAACTGCTAGGAAATGGGTGAGTGGGCCTGGTTAAAAACGGATCTTCTGGTCCCTTTTCATGGTCTATATTTACGATCCCTTTTTTCTAATTGGTCTACGTCATTTTCTAAAATGAAATTAGAGATTTATTACTTAATTTTAAAGTCACTTTAACCAATCAGATAAAAGCGACTAGTAGAGTGGACCATGAAAGGTACCAGAAGATTCGCGTTGGGTCGGACCGGGATTATTTTCAACCATGGAAACGTAAACAGAATGAAAATGAATTTAGTCTAATTACATGTCACTAAACATTAATTGAAAAAAAAATCAAATTTGAAAATTGTGTGTATACATAAGGAGTGAAATGAATGATTGGGGATTTGTTACCTCACCTTTAAATTAGGGAAACAAGTGGAGTAGACGACTCGCAGTGGTTTTTGTACGAAAATTAAGATGACTCATTGTGCATTGTGATACCAATATGAATTAGGATCGTTTACATTTTCGTCGTTGGATATCAAACAGGCCCTAATTTCGAAGGGCGCTACGTACGCTCGGTCTACTCCGTGGCTATTTATAACTAGCTCTGGAATCACCTTCTCTCCTTACTATCTAGCACCGATCCGTTTAAATATAAACCTTTCTATCAGAAAATTTAAGTAGTATATATATATATAGTTGTTCCTCACATCGATTTACACTTGCACTTTATAAGTTGCAGTTGCAGACTTGCAGCATCAAGTAATAATACATTCATGGCGGGCGCTAGGATTACTACAACGTTGGCCACCCTGCTCGCCCTGGTTTTGAGCCTCTCCGGCAGGTGCTCCGCCCAAGAAATCTTCAGCCACCACGTCGTAGGCGACGACCGTGGGTGGGATACGACCTCCGACGTCGTATCCTGGGCCGCCACCCGAATCTTCCTCGTTGGAGACACTCTCTGTACGTATTATTTATAAACGTGTACATATACTACATATGTATATATAACCACGCACTTACCAATGTTAATCCTCTTCAATATATATACACATATAGTTTGCTAAAACAGATTAATAAGTACTATATAATCTAGCTAGAGGCCGGTTTAATTGGTGTACGTACTACTACTACTACTACTAGGGTTCATGTACTCAGCGGCGCAGGAGAAGGTTGTGGAGGTCGGGAGCAGGGAGGAGTACGAGGCGTGCGATTTGAGGAATCCGATGAGGATGTACACCGACGGCCTGTCCAAGATCTCCCTCGACGCTCCAGGCACCCGCTTCTTCCTGAGCCACAGCTGCCATAAGGGCCTCAAGCTCCCGGTCCAGGTCCAGCCGCAGCCACCCACCCTCGCCTCGCCCCCCTTCTCTCCATCCGGCTCCGCTCCGGTGTCCCCCACCATGGCATTGTTGTTGGGTGCTTTCCTGGCCTGGGTTTTGCTCCTGCAATTCCCCAACTAGCTAATTAATGTACTCCCATCCCCATCATATCATATCTGCTGATCTGCATGCAGGCCGGGCATATTATCCTATAGACGCCCGGGTTAGTTTGAGACGACTATGTATGATCCATCCATCCATTCTAGGGTTCTAGCTTTTGATCTTTTTTTTCTGGATCCTGTAATTCCAGCACCATATAAACGTACGTATCATGCACGTTGATGATGTTTGTTCATGCACGGTTTGACTCAATCTTTGTTCAAAAAGCTAGCTTGCATTTCAGAGTGCCTTGCAACTTTGTCAGCGTGGGAGGTTACAGCTGCCCTATAAAATCGAGCACGCCTTCGCCTGGTCTCCCATCATTTTTGCAATGAACGTAGCTTCTAATTGTCCACATTCTTAATCAATTAACACATTCTCAATTGGCCAAGCCCTGGCCTCGAGGGGTAGGATTAGCATTTCACTTGCATCCGACCAAAAACAAAGCATTTTCCTCAGCCTTCTTACCAAAATTTGGCACGGAAGAAAGCAGAATTCTATGAAACTTGAAGCATATGATCTTCCAACATACAACTTACATAAAGCTGGCCACCAAATTTAGCTACTGCTGACACACGTTAATTTCAACTGCTTCCCCATTTCTTGAGCACACTGTCTTTGGCAGAAACGTGAGCATGCACTTCCTCCTTCCTTGCATTTTCAAGATCAGAATACATCGATGGAGATACCCTTTTCATAATCTCTGACATAGCAAGAGTGGCGCTGGTTCTTGCACCCCGTAAGACGAACAACAACGGGTTCACGATGGTTGCAAACATCACGTCTCCTTTTGCAACCACGAGATACTACACCAATAGGGAGAACCAACCCAGAAAAAGTTCTAAGAAACAGGTCCAAGAAATTTCACATATATGTTTTAAATTAGCAAAAAGGTTTTATCGAAGCCGCTTACCATGACAGCAATGCCAAGAATAGCTAAACTTGTTTGCTGTGCTTCTTGCCAAAAGTGGTCGTCGCCGGACCAACCACTCCATCCAAACCAACCTCCACCGCCAGAGCTGCTGCCTCCTCCTCCTCCACCAGCCTCCTCTTTCTTCTTCTCTTCCTTGTCCCATTTCTCATACTCACTGTTCTTCCCACCGAATGCATTTTCTAAAGCCTTTCTTGCTTGTTCCTTGTGCCAAAGCATACACGAAGACAGATGCTTTTAAGGTCAAATGGTTGGAGAGACATGAATAAAGACTTCCGTTGGCAAAATTTACTAGTCATGCTATCCATGGAAAAGCACTGTCATCAACACATATAGCCTAGCTATAAAAATAATAAGCAGAATTCAACTGCCAACGCCAATCCAGAATAATTTCTACAATCTATTGGTACTCTATTTCTTTATCTACCAAGGGGATGCTTCAATTCATAGGACAAAGCCTTGAAAACAATGAAAGTTCTACATGTAAGCTTCATCTCAAATAAAAGTTTTACAAGTAGATTAAGAACTAATTATACATATAAAAAATAAAAATAAAAACTTGAATGTTATGTCAATGTTAAGTGAAAGGTCTACATTCCATTGACAATGCAAAGTCTAATTTTTTCTTTCACTGTGTAATCTTTTGGCATGTAAGGGAATACAACATTTTATTAGATCACCACTAAACAATAGCTCATGTCACAAACAGAATCTTGCTTAGTTCATTGTTCTTAATATTCATTCCCATAAGTCCATGAACCACCTAACACACAGGAATCAACATGGGTAGCCAATATCTCAGTGAAGCTTTTAGTTGATAAATCCACTCTTTTTTCTTTTCCTTCCCAGGTCTACAAAAAAACACCTTAAAATCGACCTTGTTTAGACTTTAGAGTAGAGGCACATCCATCATCAGCACACATGAAAATGGAACAAAGGTAACAGATGGTTTGTTCTTTGGGGATTTTATTCTGTCAAAAGTTGATTCACCTAGATATGCCCTAAATCGAAATGATTTAGCCGTTCAAGTGCATCATGTCTGTACAAAAAAGGCAAGGAAAATGTAACTACACTACAAGCTCAGTAATCCAGTTCATCAGAATCAGATTGAGCTTAATTTCGCTATCAGAAGATAACGAAATCAAACATCACGATAACAACGGAAGACACAAGAGTTAATAAATGGATTAGCATATTCGAATTGGTAAAATCTCGAAATTCCAACACAAATTGAAAACAGATGACAATTGAATTCTTTGCTATCAGCAAAGCGGCACTGAAATACAACTATGAGAAGGCACTCGGAAGAAATAATAACTAAAGCATCATTTGGCAATCAAATACCAATAATTTGAGGGCAGAATTGGGGGTTTTAATGGGTTGAGTACCTGTTTACGATTATCCGAGAATAGGCAGACGAATTTGCCATTGCAGCGGAGCAGGGGCTTCAAAGAGTCAAAGACCTGCGATTGAGAGCACGAAGTCGAACTGGGATGTAGCAAGAGGAGGGTCGATTTGCATTTGCTGGGGAAGGATAAGTTCAACGACGACGATACAGCAGCCATGGCCTCTACTTGTGTTCCTTCTTCCCCAGGCCTGCTCTTGATACTCCCTCCTATAGTTTCACCAGGGTCCAGAGACAGGGGTGATAGAGCTGGGCTTTCATCCCCATGTTATGGGCTTTGGGTTGCCAAAACGTACTTCATTTTTCTTCATCTTTTGTCTTTGTTTTTTTTTTTGCTTTTAATCTATCCAATGGTACTTCATAATTTTTTCTTCTTTCTTTAGCAAGAGACACCTGAGTTGGAGGGGTTTCTTTTTTTTTAGGCAAAGCTCTCAATGAGTTGGAGCCTTGGAGGACAGATTCTAATCTTCCGTCCCCTTAGCACGTCCCACTCCCGTGTCCCTCCCTTCCTATTGGTCGAAACTATGGGTCCCCCCCTATATTTTCCCTTTAATTCTACCGAAATAAATAACATCGACCAATAAGAAAGAGTGGGACGTGCGGGTGGGACGTGCGGGGGGACGTACAGAAGATTTTCGTCCAGGACAGATTCTATGCAGCAAGTGGCCTAGATGGTGGATCCGAAATAGGATACACAAAGACCAAGTAACGTAACATCAAAGTGGAGTCAAAAAATACCTGTTAAAAGTTGTATGGATCAGTTCATTTTATTTTTAAAAGATAGAAACCAAAGGCAATAGTGGGGGTACTTTGGCATTTCACAAATTCATCAACTTCCTAGTGGAAATGAAAGTTTTGTAGTTAACATCGTGGTACAAATGTATTTATAACGGGTGGTTGACTGGTTGGATTGTGCAAATTAACTTCAAGGGTTGTTTTCTGTAATTTTTTAACCACCTTTCCAAAATTGGTGACAAGTGACAACAGATAAGTAATCAAGTCCTGCTTATGCTTCTCTAAACTTGAAGCACTTTCCCCTTCATCTTCCCAGTGCATTCGAATGCTTCTCTAAGATGGAAAACCCACTATGAAACGAAAGACAAAAACCATCCGCAGGCTTTGAGTTTGATGATCAGGAATAAACTGTCCAGCATATGATATGATGCATATAAATCTGTGAGCGTTGCCCAATTGCTCACAAATAGTCTAATGCAACTGTATAACTCTATCCCTTAAGCAAAGCATCAAGTTAAGCCAAACTTGCAACAAAACGTTTGAGTACACAGAAAGTGATTCCTGGAGCAAAGAGAACAATAATGTATCAAACTAGCAATGAGTTCAACAAATAGGAATAAGAGATTATGATGTATATTAGAAGGCTGGTGTTCCTAATCTAAATAGGTTCTATTTGAGGATGGCTCCATGAACATCGCTTCCACTTCCTGCACATCAAGGGTAAGAAGATGACTATTTACGAGGGAGCAAAATGGTAAAGGTGAGAGCTATGACACTTAAGACCTGCTTTGTGGCAATTGCAGTAATACCAAAACATAAAAGCAAGAGAACTGAGGGTTAATGAGATCCTAAACTTCTGTTTGATTCCTCTTGTTCAATCAATCAACAAAGCAGAAAACAAAGAAAAAGACTTGGCTAATATCCATGCAACACAAGATTCATGGCATCCTTCAATGTTGGGAAAAACTCTAGCTTAAGTTCCCACCCCGTTATTCTCATCAGAGTAGTGAAGAACTCCAAAGACAGTATTCAACATTCCAATATGTACGTGCAAGGGACTAATTAACTAGATACATTGAAGATATCATTGCTTGAGACGAAGCACTCACATAAAACGATATTTCCATTCCTAACAACGGAACATCTTTCTCTCTTCTCCGGAGGTGTTGCTTTTACAGCACAGCCATAGAAAATTGGTGATGAGTTTTCATGGTAAATGGTACTGAATGGTTACTAGAAGCGTCCTGGTATCGTTCAGAAAGTTGATGAGGTTTTGGAAGAGGGTAATTGACGGCAAGCTCATGTTGGCTAAATTAATCTTCTCTGATCAGGAACAAACGTGGCAATTGCCATCTACTATTACGACAGAAATAGACCAGAATAGGAAAGAAAACGGGGATCAACACTAACACATGACAGCAAGCTAGATCAAGATACCAAGACCTATGGACAATCACTGTTCTAAAAACCCCTTCTAGGTCCCGTTTAGGCCGCCTAGGCGGTCTCTCTCCACCTAGGATCTGCCTAGCGTTTTTTTAGGACACTGTGGACAATGCATCATCATTACAGAGGAATGGTTCAGATTGATGGATTCGTGCAAGATTTCCATATAACCAACCATGTGGTCTTGGGCAGATAAATGATTCAAGAGACGTTGGCAAACAAATCGAAGGCATCATTAGATTGTGCATGCAAATCAGATCATCACAGAGGACAACACCGTAAGAATCTGAGAGAAGATTGGCATATACTGTATTGAGCAAGTGCAAGTATGTGGAAAATGCGAGACAGTAGACAAGCACACAATAATCAGAAGGAAGAATATTATACTAGTATCTAGTAAAAATAATAACTGAGAAATGAAATTGCAAACATGAAATGGGGATTATGTCAGGGTTGAGAATGGCGTACATTAGGGCTATATAAATCGGTGAATCTGAGTCTCCTCCGCAAATCTCAACTAGGTAGGGGAAGGGAATTGGGGGGCTTACATAAAGCCCTTGTTGGTAAGCTTGGAGTAAGAAGAAGAGGAAGCGACACGCTTATTGCGAAACATCATGTATCCAACCGGCAAAACCACTCCGATCATCATGATGGTTGCTCCGATCAAGTATCTGAGTGGAGTCGGTGATTCAACCTCTATTATTCTCTCCAAGGACATCTTCGATTGGCACCTGGATCTACAGTATTCGGGAGAATGAGAGAGATCTGAGACAACGGAGAGGAGAGATCTGACTTCTGAGAGAGATGCGAAGAGGGATCGGCAGACACAGACGACGGGGGTGAGAAAAGGAAAAAGAGACGAGAGTTATGTTACTTAAACGACGCCGTTACCGAAAAAAGGGTCTCAAAACGCGGAGGATGGAAAGATGGGAAATAACATAAAACAAAGGCCCATAGACGAATCCTCGGACCTCTTGGGGTGATCCTAAAAATAAAACGAAGCTCGGTCAGAGACGCCGGTGACCAGACCATCCATTCGCTGCCACCGCCGAATCCTTTGAACGAGTTTGCTCTTTAACTCATCTTCTGCTTGATCTTTCAATCCAGGTCTACATTTGAATTCTTATTGTCTCCGTTCCCAGTATCATGATGAGTAGCTATACCTACACCTACTTGTGCAATCAATTGAGTAGATGATGCTGCTTCAATTGATGAGTAGCTGCCTATATGTAGAAGATTGTTATAGTCCTGATTTCTCAAATTTTAGGGTAAAACATAATATAGAGGCTTAAGTGGATAAGCTATGTTTGTTGTTTGATATGTTTTGAATGACCTTACAGTACAGAGGAGGCTTCAGAGTTTGTGCTTTCTTTGTAAAGGACATTAGCTGCCAGGAAGAAATGTTTTTGGTGTTTCGAGTTTAGCTTAGAAGAAAGGATTTTAATTTTTGTGACCGGATTTTGACTTGCAAGAAATGCGTTTGGTTTTGCAGCTCTGGTTTACAAGTTACTAACTCTTGCCTGGATTACCTCCAAGGACTTTGAATTTCATTGTCAGTCACAATGCATTCAACTTGATCTACTCCTTAAATATGCCTGTAATAATATAACATATGACTTCTCTCATATCTTTAATTTAGAGTTTCCTATGCGAAAACCCAAATGCCTACTTCGTTCTTGGTTTAGTGATTGCCTACTTCATTTAACAGTAGAAGCATATGCATGGTGTTTGAACCTAGGATAATGCCCTTTTACATGTGCCCAAGGGACAAGCTGGGAATGCACAAGCCCAAATGTTTCCTCACGACTCAAACATAGCTACGTCTCCTACGAGTATGATGAAGATGAACGTGTCAATGATGACTCCTTGGGTGAGTATTGATTTGGTTATTTTACCTCTGTCAGCTGTGTGCCTTCTAGTGCCTAAGTGATTTCAATTTTGTTCGGCTAAATACCCACACTCGCATTTGCGTGCATTGAATTTGTGGTGGCCGGTATTATTATCCATTGACAGATTCTAGTATTGCGTTGTGATTTGGATCAACACATGTTCCTGTAGTTACATTGAACCTGTATTTTATAAGCTCCTTTTTTTGGCGATCTATTCTATGATTGTGGTATCTAAGAAAATTTATATATTCAGTATACCTTATCTTGCTTTATGTCTCTATAAATGCTTCTGTAATCCTGATATATGGTTAAAGTGAACCTTCTTTTTTTTTGTCTCATCACTTGGTTGGATGGACTAAGCTTCTCACTGGAAGTGATGTAATCTTGTGCAACTTAGATACTGATGATTTGTTATATTTTCTTGCTACCATTTAGCTAAAATACCCCTTCTGCATACTCAGAGATTGAAATCCATGCTGCAGAATGGCATTGACTTGAGCACAGTTGGTGTGAGCTATGTAAGTGGCCGGTCATGGTACATAACAGACTTCATGTAGTATCTGTTAATTGTTTCTGACAGTTGGTTGTCTGGAGCAGTTAAAACTTACAAAAATGACTGATGGGGTTGTTTTCACCAGGTACCTCCTCAATTTGTTTGGAATAATAGCCTCATTCCTGGGGAAGAGAATGGTAATCAGATACAGATTTCTCTGAAGTCTATGTTTGCACCTGAGCTCTTGGAAGTTGCTGGGTTTTTGTTATCACTTTTAAGTAGTATAATCCGGAAACGTTATACCTTGATGCAGCTGTGGATGATACACAACGCATGTTGTAGATGGGAGGATTTGGCTTCAGTCCTGGAAGGCAATGCTTCATCAGGTATCTCCTCAATTAGGCTTTTTATTCAAGGTGGTATTCAAATTAGTAATTTGCTTGTACTAACTAGTCTTTCTCTGCTCCATAGTACTCATAAATTCTTATTGCATTGCAGTTTTTGCAAAAAGTGCTTGAGATCAGCTGCGGATAAGTATGGGAAACGATGCCCGAAATGCAGGCAACTGGTCAGGTAATACATTGCTCTATTTATGGGACACCTTATTGCTTCTGCACCTTCATTCGGGTCAATCAAAGGGTTTAACTGTTAGGAAATAAGATTTGGAATTTGGATAGTTTAATACTACAAAAAAAAGACTCTGATAATTGTTGCAAATTCTTTTGCAGCTCATGACTTGTGAAGTGATATACTCCGTATTAAATTGCAGTCCCTCAAAATGGTTGCTGTGGAGATGAAATTCTTAAAGGGCCCTAGGCTCATTTTCTATTTTTTCAGGCTGACGACGTTCCCATAGAAGAAGGAGATAGAATTACCAAATAAGAAGATAGAAATCGTCTGACCAAATACAGTACCAATTAACCGAGTAATTAACACGTACTCAGAACTCCTTCCACCAATAAGGAGTCGTATTGCGATCCTTGATTCTATCTATCCACGTGGATCACCACGTCATCCTTAGCCACACATTCATTCATTTGCGTAGTCCAAAGTAGTTATCATTTTGGTGATCCAATCAATTAATTGAAACCCCTAATTGTCCCCTTCTTCATTAATTAATCCTCTTCTCCACGACTCCATCCAAGCCTCACCTCATCATTTATATATGTATAAAGCCATCCGCAACCACCACCACCTTGAATGCTTGATCAAATTAAGCTCAAACCAATAATGGAGGGCGACGATGACACCAAGAGTCCTCTCCTCCCAATCGGACGGCCAACCTCTGGCGACGTCAGCAGCCTTATTGAGTCCCTGCTCACACCCAACACTTTGTTGGTCCTCCTAGGACCTCTGCTCTGCCTCCTGATTTGCTCGTTGGTGCACCTCGAGGGGCCCACCCCAGCCACCGTGAGCAAGCCGGCCAACATGTTGGGGGCGCTGGCGTGGGTCTTCAGCTGGTGGCTGACGGGGGCGGTGCCAATGCCCGTGGCCTCCATGTCCCCGCTGTTCCTGTTTCCGATGCTCGGCATCTCGTCCGCTGACCACGTCGCCAGCACCTACATGGACGACGTCATCTCCCTCGTCCTTGGGAGCTTCATACTCGCCCTCGCCGTTCAGCACTATAACATCCACAAACGCCTCGCCTTGAACGTACGTATGCACCCTACCATCCATCTTCTTGTTAATCTATCCTTCACTTAACCAGCTTGTTAACTTTTTTCTAATAGGTCCCAATTTCCGCCAAACTTCATAGGCTGTGTTGAGATTATTTTAGATGCTATGCACCTTTTTTTTAAGGAAACGGTAGTTGCGGATTGATCCATATTTCCTACAAATTAAATCCGGCCTATTGAGCATCACTACTCCTTCGTCACATTATATTATGCTACATGTAGTCAAATTGTCTCCTTCATTACGTTGAGCGCTCACCCTAAATTTAAAAATAAATTATGATTTTGTATTTAAAAGCTTTTAATTCTACCTGTTTTTTTAAGTGTGCATAATTTTCAATTTCAGGCATTTAATTTTTAATATGATTCTTACCCTATGCTAGTTGAGTTGATCTACTTATTTCTAGTAACCAATATTTATATTGTTGTGGCGTGATGATAATCCGCCTATATTATTGGCCATAGTATAATCCTACAATTAATTAGCTAGTAGGAGTGCGGTGGATTAGAAATAAACACGGAACGTTTTCAGTACGAATAAGAAGTTCAGAATCATGAATTTAAGTTGAGGAGTTGGTTGCTACGGACAAACTCCAAACCTAAATCTTGCCACTCACATCACATGGTAGGAAATAATTCGGTAGTGGGCCGGGCCATTTACTTGTCAAGCTCTAGCCACAATATTTGGACACTTGTTCCCCTGCCACAAACTCACCACATGGATACAGGTGTAAAGGAAACTCTTCCGAGCGAAATGAATGCGCGCAATTTCCCTTTTAACAAAGAAAACAACGTAATATATAGTGACCGGTTTTGGAAGTATAGAAATTGACTGATTTTCAAATATTTGTAGATAGCTGATTGGATACATAGTACGTACGTAGTTAAAAAAACATATACTGTAGATTTCAAAAACATGATCAATTGTACTTGTGTCTCACAACCGGCCTTTTGACTGCTAATTAGGAGTCATTAATTAGTAATCAAATGAAAGTTTATACGAAATAATAAATTGCAATGAATACGTGTGTAGATAACGATGGCGTTCTGCGGGGACCCAGTAAAGCCATCGCTGCTCCTACTTGGCATCTGCGCAACGACGGCTTTCGTGAGCATGTGGATGCACAACGTGGCGGCTGCGGTGATGATGATGCCGGTGGCCACGGGATCCTGCAGAGGCTGCCGACGTCGGCATCGGAGGACGTGGACAGGTTCTGCAGGGCGGTGGTGCTGGGGGTGATATACTCGGCGGCGGTGGGGGGGATGAGCACGCTCACGGGGACAGGTGTCAACCTCATATTGGTGGGGATGTGGAAGAGCTACTTCCCTGAGGCCAACCCAATCAGCTTCAGCACCTGGTTCTTCTTCGCCTTTCCGCTGGCGCTTCTCATCTTCGCCTGCATGTGGGGGATCCTATGCTGCTTCTACTGCTCCAAGTCCCTCGCCCCTGTCCTCTCTGCCCACCTCCATAAAGCTCATCTTAAGAGGGAGCTTCAATTATTAGGTAATTATTATTTATTTCAAATAATAATTACCTAATAATATGTATACATGTACGCGCGTATACAGTTGGTGTTTGCCAATTGCTCAATTCATTTATAATCCATTGGTTCTTGGTTGTAGGTCCAATGTCCTTTGCAGAGAAGATGGTGCTATCAATATTTTCGGTTAGTTAATACTTAATTAGCTAATGTTATTGGATATTGTTAATTAGGGTGCATGCATGACATATATCGATCAATCCAATTGTGTACGTTGCAGATGCTAATAGTGTTGTGGATGACAAGGAACATAACGGATGACATTCCTGGGTGGGGAGCCCTCTTCAATGGCAAGGCCGGTGACGGCACCGTCAGTGTAGGCACCGCCCATTAATTAGTTAATTAATCATGCATCCGAGTGCCATTAATTAGTTAATTGCATGATCAGGTGATGATGGCTACACTACTATTCATTGTCCCAAACAACAAGCAAAAGGGGGAGAAGCTAATGGACTGGGGCAAGTGCAAGGGCCTCCCTTGGAACATCATCCTCCTGCTGGGGGCAGGGTTCGCCATCGCGGACGGGGTGCGCACGAGCGGCCTGGCGGACGTCCTCTCGGAGGGGCTCGGGTTCCTGGAGTCTGCCCCGTACTGGGCCATCGCCCCGGCAGTGTGCCTTGTCAGCGGCACCATAACCGAGTTCACCTCCAACAACGCCACCACCACACTAGTGGTGCCCCTGCTCATCCAGATGGCCCACACAATGGGGGTCCACCCGCTCCTCCTCATGCTCCCCGGCGCCATAGGGGCCCAGTTCGCCTTCCTCCTCCCCACGGGGACGCCGTCCAACGTCGTAGGCTTCACCACCGGCCATATTGAGATCAAGGACATGATCAAGGTTGGCGTGGCCTTGAAGACTTGTGGCCTTCTTGCTCTTTCCCTTCTTATGCCCACTCTAGGTACGTACGTACGAGGAGCTAGCTTATTAGGTTAATTTGCGTTGGATTGAATTGAAACGCAAGTACGTGCGTGGTTTAATTAGTATATATATACATATGCATGCAGGAGCTTATGTGTTCGGAACGGACAAGGAGATTGCGTACCCCACAAGCAGATGGAGTCTACGGAGCACTTTTGGGTGAATTAATCAAGCTTTTCCATTTCTAGCCACTCGAGCACTTTCATTGATTCAGCCTACGTTTAGTCAAATTGGCCTAGCTAACTGGCTCGCACATGTGATTTTTATGCATATATATATAGTGTGATATTTATGCATATATATAGTGTAAGTGTGTAACTGTGTAAGTACGCGTTGGATTCCGAGTACTGGGCCAAATTTAGGGCTCTCCATCGATCCGCCGGTGGTCCGGTACCGTGTGCCGATTTATCTCACTTTTCACTTTTCCTATCCAATGAGAATGGTTCGTACCGTACGTATATATTTATATGGAGTGCTACAAGCTAGAGTGGTTCATGTCAATCAATAATTATATAAGAGTACGTGGTTCGTACTTCGTACGTATATATGCATATCCATTTTAATTACAGTTAAACCTCTATAAATTAATAGGGTTGACACCGGAGTATTGTATTATTTTATAGAGATATTAATTTATCGATAAATTAATATTTATTAATTTATAGAGATTTTAGCTATAGAGATATTCCAATTAAATAATATCTTATGTAACTAAGTTAAACTTAGGAAAATTAGCTTAAAATAGTACCAAGTATTGTCATTGAACCAAAAATAATACCAACTACAATAGAATCATATTTTACTAAGTCTTGAAAGTATTCTTAGTTGTACATATATGTATTTTTTCATATACTTATTAATTTATGATTTTATTGGGACCTTATATTTCTATAGGGGTTTTTTGAAAATTTATTATCTTATTATCTTATCGAAAATTGTCAAATTTTACACTAGCCGAAGTCGGGACCGGAGAAAAATACCAACGTTATGCGATGCGCTAACGGAATAACTTGGCCAAGGAAAACACCCTATGAAGGCCCTACGATACGAATGCGTAGGAGTTGCACGGATCCCGTATTTGAAGAATACGGATGTACGAATATACGAATATACGCATATACGATTGTACGAATGTACGAATATATGAATATACGAATAAGAGCATCCTAATCTGCATGGCCACTCACCGCTTAAGCTCCGGTCCCTATACCCGGGATAACACAGGGTGTACGAGTATATGGGCCCGGAGGGGGGCATTGTGGGCGGGTAAAATTCCCCATTAATTAGTTAGCATTTATTTCTCTATCTTATTTATTTTGCTATCTATATTTATTATGCTATATCCTTTATTAGGGTAGTTACTCTAGTTAGGATATTATTTATGGGGGAGAATCTTATCTTCGCCTGAGATAAGATATTTGGTTGACTTGGGGAGCAAGATATCGCGAAACCCTAGCCCTAAGGGCCGGCTACCTTGGGACGCGCGCCCCCTTCCCCTCTCGTCCCTCTCCTCTATAAATACACATGCATTCATGTGCCTGGTAAGTTAAGTTCTAAGCTATCGCTCTGCCTGACGCCTTTTGATCACCATTGCCCTTACTGACTTAAGCATCGGAGGTGGATTAGGGGTCGCTCGCCCCTTGGTCCATTGTTTTGCAAGTCATTGAAGGGAGAAAGGCTTGTGGAGTGGAAGAACATTGAAGATCATTGAAGAAGGAATTGAGACCTGTACACTGACATATTTTGTGTACTAACATTTGGCGCCGTCTGTGGGGAACGGTAGAACGTCCTTCTCGTTGATTATCGATCCGAGAAACGTTTCCCGCTAAAGGAGATTACTTTGGGATCCATCCCAGAGGAGGAGGTCGCAGTGTTTGTTGATGACGGCGAAACCCTAAACGCTGGGGGCAACGCCGTCGCTGACAACCAGGCCAACGACGCCGGCCACCACGTCGCCCCCGCCATCCATGGCGCGACCGTGGCCGAGAACCACGCCAGCAGCCGCGCCGACAGCCGCGAGACACCGCGCGACAGCCGCCAGGAACGACCCGCAGGCGCGGGCGCGAATCCCGCGATCGCAGGCACCACGCGAGCCGCGGTCGCGGCAGGCGCGCAGATCGGGGATCTTCGCGATCGCCTCGGTCGCCGCGATTCCCACCCCCCTGCTGAGGGCGCGGGTGAGGGTTACGAGGAGCCTCGTAATCTCCCAG